>VXBW01007183.1:257997-279538 GCA_013400375.1 Thinocorus orbignyianus
GGATCCTGCTTCTCCTCTGCTTCGCGGGCGCAGCCCTGGGGGGAGCGGTGGGCGCGGAGCCACCGCTGAAGTGCGACGAGCTGAGGCTGGGGCAATATCCTGAGCGCGGCCGGGGAGGGCCGAGGAAGGCGGCGGGGGCTCGGTTGCTATGGCGATGGGGCCTGGCGGCGCCTAGCCCCGGGCCCGGTTTGCCGGTGGGGGAGATGGAAGGTGTGAGGTGTCTGGCAGGGAAGCGAAAACCTCAGGGAAGGAGCCCCGAGGGGGTCTGGGCTGGAAGGAGCAGGAGAGGGCAGCGGCATGAGGTTATTTTGGGGGTGGTTCACTTGTGTGCCTTTGTGCAGCTGTGGGGTGTCTCTGAGTTTTTCAAAGAGAAAAGCCCGTGGGATGAGAGCTTCCCCCACGCCTCCACCTCCTTTTTTTTTTTTTNTTTTTTTTTTTTTTTTGCAGGACAGTCGAGTGTGACGTGGTGGTTTTGCAAAACGTTGAGCCTCCCACCACAGTCTGAAGCAGCGGGGCTCAGGTGTTACAGACAGGAGCTGGGAGACTCCTGGCTCTCCAAAGGTGCCTCAGGCCTTCCCTGGAAAATGTTTGTTGATGGTAGCTGACAGTTACTGATGGAGCTGCAGATCAAAAGTGTCAGGAAAGCAAATCTTGGAAAAGCTAACTTCATCTCCTGCTTTGATTGGCTGCGGGAGTTTAGGCCTCTGGAAATAAGTTATTGCGCGGGTTTTTTTCTAGTTCTTCAGATTTTGTATGTTCCTGTAAATTTTATCTTCTCAACCAAATGCCTCGATTTCAAGGTACTCTGATACTGAAATAAGGGTGGGAAGACTAGATTAGGTGTTCTACCTTGTTGTCTTCAAATATAGAGGCCGTGACTGATAAATATTGCGGTTCCTCTAGGTAGTGCTGACTGCAGCACTAATTAAACATGGAGCTTATGCGATACATTGGTGTATTAAATTGGATTAGCAGATTTGCTGTATGGTAATGTGCTGTTCCTATTTTGGGGGATGGGTAGGAAGGCAAACTGACATCAAGGTGCATCTTAAATCCTCAGGGTTTAAAGAGGGTGGAATAAATCACTCTTACACCTGTTGTGGTGTTTCATGTGAACAATGTTTTCCTCAATTACCTGAACATATATGTGCGATGAGCCTAAAATAGACAACAGTACACAAGAACCAATGAATTGTACAAATCACACAGCATATGGTAAGGATTTCTAACTTCTAACGTATATTGACAGTAGCTACATTTTCCAAGGAAGTATTCAATTTATGCATTTGTGTATCTCCTAAATGAGCTTTATAAAATATGGGATTAGTAATATCATTAGTATGAAAGCCTGAAACACTTGTGTGGATTGGATGCTTTACTAAAAATGAATAAATTCTCTGTCTCTGATTGGCATATTTATAAGTGAGGTTTCTGGTAAATCTCTTCCATGTATGTTATATCCTCTAGGCTCTGTCCTGCACTACTGTGATTACAACAAACCACCTCTGTTGTACTGATTTTGCATATACTTAGAAGAATTGACATGTGACAGAACAGCCTTCAAAAATCTTCCATTTCTGAAATTATTTTTTTTAAGCAAACATGGTGCCTTCCATCAGGAATTTTTGGTGCCATGAGGCTCTGTTTTGAAAGCACATTTATTTTGATGTTAAGTGCTACTGTACTTCTGGAGTACAACAGAAAAATGCTTAAATTGATCACTTGGTTCACTATATATGTTTGGTTTTTCTGATGTTCTCAGGCATTTAAATAATAGTCTCTGTGTTAGCTAATAGCACAAAAGTTTTGCTTTATGTACACTCACGTTTAAATTCATGTCTGTGCTTGTTGTCTTTTGTTTTCCATAAACACTAAATTATTTTCTTCACTGAGATACTCAGGAATAGTGAAGTTTTTCCAAATACTTAATATGAGACTGGGTTAAAGTAGTACCCAAAATGGATCTTTTTTTTAAGTTGTTCAGTCCTTTACATCATGTCCCTGGTTATATAAAGAATATTCTGTAGTTTGAGATTTATCACATCTCGAATTCTTAGTTGTCTAACCAGACACTACATGATTTTATTTAGTGTACTATACGTTTGCACAGGAGAAAAGCTATCTATAAGCTACCTTCTGAATCGTGCTTGAAGCACTGCTGTTTCTGAGCATCTTTCTGGGATCCATCACACAAATAGGGTTTTAATTCAAAGCATCCAAGTAGTCTCATTGAGTAGAAGATTTCAAGTCTTACTGGATGACGTTGACAGGAAAATTGTGTCCTTTCCTATACAAATACATTTAAACTGCTCTGGATTTCTTCTTTCACACTGCTTTAATTTATTTAATTTTTTTTAAACAAAAAAAAAATGTAGATTTTTGTAATTGTCTTAAATAAGCCACTTTGATGGGTAACATCCACGTAGGAGTTTGTAGCAGATAAGTCCAGGCATAGCTCATATTTTTCAGCTGTTACTGAATAATTGAAATCCTAGTCTCCTTGTCTGTAGATATTACTGGAAAATCTGGAAAGAAATGTTGAACCTGTCTTGCTGTTTTGTTGGGACCAACCAATAGGACTCACAAATACTGAAGTTGAAAGAGACCCGAGTAAAGGCCTGTTACATTTCCCTGTAATACAACAGATTCAGCTCTGGAGAGTGATGAATTTTCTAGTAATACATTGCAAACTTTTAGCAGATGGCACTTTCTGCTATAATTTCCACGTCAGCTCTTTTAAGAGTCAAGACTTAGCTTAGAATAATAGAATGATTTGGGTTGAAAGAGACCTCAGGAAGTCTCATAGTCCAACCTCCTGCTCAAAGCAGCGTTGGCACTGAGTTCAGACCAGGTTGCTCAGGTCTTTGTGCAGTTGGATCTTGAAAACCTCCAAGGGTGGTGCTGGTACCACCTCTCTGGGCAGCTCATTCCAATATTTGATGGTTCTTGTGATGAAAATGTTTTCTGTACATCAGGTTCAGATTTCCCATCGACTCATAGCGGAACCAAAATGGAAATTACAACAGAATTAGGGCAGCAATTAGATTTGTGTATTTTGCTTAATATGTGTCATTCAAAAAAGCAAGTTGGGCATAAGACTGGCTTAAAAAAATGTATTTTTTTAAAAAGTAATATATCAAGGCTGTTGCACAGCATAACTTCATTTGTGTATTTCACTTGTGTCTTGTCAGAAAAACACTCCAGTACCCAATTGCTTACTGCTTAATTTCAAATAATTATTTTTGTCCTCAGTCCAGTGTCTGCCAGCACCAAATATTACTTGCAAGGATCACCTTGGCATAGAAAAAGTCTTTACGGGACATGAAGTTGGATTTTACAAGCCTATTGCATGCCGCAACGTGTAAGTATGTTACTGTTTTTGTAATAATTTGTCTTTGTTTTCACATTGAAGTTTTTCTAAAGTAGTGTGATGTGTTGACAGAAGGAAAAGGAGAAATAAGGCAGAACTGTACACACGTTGCCCAGTACTTAATCATCTAATATATAGTATAAGGATACAACATGCATGTTTATAAGTAAATCTGTCTCAGCCATGGATACATTTTTCTCTGTTTTCTTACGTTTGTGTCATTGCTTTACCTTAGTATTTTACCTTTGCTCACTTAGTGCTTTACCCTGGCAAAAATTTGTCCCAAATGCTAAGGCTATGTTTCACATGTGCTTAAAACCCTGCTGAGAGGATCTGTCTGGGGACACCTCTCCGTCCCTTTCCCTGGCATTTCCCACTGTGTACTGAACTGGGGAACTGATCGGGGTTTGAGCTAACTTGGATCAATTCCCCAGTTTGAGTCACAGCACAGTCACTTCAAGTCCTTGTGCCAGCAGAAGGATGAGGGCAACTCAAGGATAAGAGAGATTGGAGAAAGGAGGGCTGGACTGGGCTGCTCTCTTCAGGGGCAGGACTGGTTCCTGCCACTTTAAAGTCTGCCTGTAACCACAGCTTAAGTTGTAGTATGATACTGGGGGAGTTCAAGTCTATTTCCAGTTCCTCAGAAAATCTCATTTAGAGGAACCGTTCTCTATTTTTTAACACCCTTTGTATAATCAAGTCCTCTCTGTCTTTTAAGAGCCTGTTTCTGAAACGTGAAAATGATGGACCTAGTTTTTCTAAGGCATGTTGTGAGCAATGGAGAGCTCTGGATACCAATAAATGTTCCAACTGGCCAATGCTAATGATCAGCAAACACCTGTCAGTACCATTTGTTTCTCCTTTTTGTGGGATTCATGCAGGAGCTTTTCTTCTTCTGTCCTACTGGAATCCTTGGAAATGAAAACTCTGCTAATATTTGCTGGGTATTCCTTATCACGCTAGTGGGCAAATAACTCTGATGTGATACTTACTGCTCAATAATTTGCCTAACTCAGAAGTACAGCTCTGCCTTTTAGTTTCATAAATGTTTTCGCTGTATTTAGTCTTCTCAGCAAATTGAAGAAAACATATTATTACAGCTAATCAAATTTAAATGCTAGCAAACTAGACTTCAGTCACAATTTTTGTCCAGAAACGATTGCATTTCAATCCCATCTGTGATGGGGACTGAGAATAAAATGAGCTATACTTGTTTAATAAAACTGCTGCTTCTTTGGAGTAGACAGTAATTCCTAGGTTTGGAGTGTTTGTGTATGTATATTTTTGGTTTAATATATTTTCTGGAAACACTTCTAAATGTAGTTTTTCTTTATTGATTAAAACCCCTATTCTATGTAGGCAGAAAATTGTTGTTCTTCTTATGATGTCTGTTACTTGATTGTGTGACTATGATGAAGTAATCAAAGGTTACACTACCAAAGGAATGGGTTCTTCAAGTCCCATTGCTGCTGCTATGGCAGGAGAGGAAGAGGAGCCTTTGTGGGCTTGCAGAAAATTCCAGTAAAATACAGCTGTGAATGCAGGAAGGGTTACACAAGCATGGCTTTGATAAAGCCCCAGAAGCCAGCTAAAAATGGCAGCAAGATTAATATTATCATCTTTCATACATACGTTTATTTAAAAAGCAATCTAATCACTGATCATTTTATGAGCCTTTTATAAGACATTTTGAATGTTGCCTAAGTGTTAGAAACATTATTTTAAGCAGGAACCTCCAGCCTGATTATTACAACAATAGGCCTGCCCTTTCTGCTGCTTTTTGGAGATTTTCCAGCATCTTATCTGAGTTTTGATGGGAACTGTAACTGTCTTCTGGCAGAAACAACCTCACATCCTTTAACCAGAAAATTGGTTTGAGTGGGCATCTTTCCATAGCAGGGTTGTCCTAGCATGGGGACAGCAGGTTCATCTCCATCCCTGGTTTTGGAAGGAGCAAATCAGCAATTTGTCTTTAGCCAAAACTGTAATTTACAAACAGTTCTGGGATCCAGTTATTTCAGAGCAAGCCCAGGAGATGTTGCATGTTTGTGGAAGTGGATGTGTTCCAGTTATTCCTAGTATTAGTTCAACAAAAAGCTTGTAAAGGTTAAGAGGGTTGCTCCAGCAAACAAGTACTGGAAGTCAGGATTGCTTTGCTTTGATTTGGTTTTAATTTGATGTTTTGAAGGCAGACTTTTTTTGCCAAATTCCAGAATTCCCCAAATTGGCACTCTGTTGTGTATTTTGCTTAATGTGTGCAGGCCCTGATTCTGCAGACTTGAAATATCCATTGCTCAAGGAATCCCAGCAAACTGTGGTCTGTGAAACTCATGAAATTCAGTGTGGACAGATCTTGGAGCATAGAAACCACTGTGACCTACAGCAGTACCTGCATATTATCAACTGGTGTGGGAGGGCTGGAAGGAAATGTGTTTAATGTGGCAGCTGGAAGAAATGTTTGCAGAAAAAAAAAAAAATTAGATGAGGCTGAGAAACAATAACGATTCAGAAGAGCAACTGAAAAGGAATTGCATCTTTTACCAAATTGTAGAAATGCCTTTAGGTGCCTGGGATGTGTTATTTTCCTGCTTGAGGGGATTGTTAGAGTATTAACGTGCTTCCACTTCATACTGGGTTTCTTCTGCCTGTCAGTTTGATGCTGACTAGGCTGCAGAGTGCTTGTAAAAGCATCTCAGTGCATAGGGCAGCACTCAGGTCATTACTGGTTTTGATCAGGAGCATCTCAAACTGTGTTCCCACCTTTTATGTAAGAGCTCTTTTTATGTCCTTGAAGGGCTCTTGATGCTTTGTAGCTGATAAACAATTTCTAACAGTTTGCCTCAACTTTTAAATATAACCATTAGTGTTCTTGACAGTGAAAACAAGACATTTCTAAAGAAGCTAATTTACGTTACATTAGGTTCCAGGAACGCCCAGTATGTTCTGTGTTGCTAATAAGTGCTAAGTAACAAATATTGAGATAAGAGTCATGATTTAATCACTTAATGTTGCCATTAAGTTTTAAAGTCAGTAAATCTAGATAATAAGCAAAAAGCTAGATCTTTATTTGGCAATGAAAGTGCTTAATAAAGGTGCTTGGACCTTTCTTAGCTGCTGTCTTTGTGAAACTCTATGTTTTATTCAAATGTCAACCAAGAGTTTAATTTGGGCTTATTAAGTAATTGCTGGCACACAGTAATGCACGTATCAAAACAGTGAATTATTGAATATTTTTAAAGTTCTAATTACATTTGGGTTTGCTTTTCTTTTCAGAAGCTAGCTGTTCGCCAATGCAGCAAAGGATGCAGCAAGTTCTGGTATTGATAGCTCTATGCTTGTAGCTTACTTATTAGAGTAAAATTCACATGAGCAATAAAAGATAGAGGTGGTTAGTGGCCACATCACTCCAGCTGTTGGCACCAATGGTGCTGATCAGTATAAATCTCAAAGAGTCTGTTGTATCTGTGTATTTTGTATGACTAACCATGGGATGCTTAACTTTCAGGTACCTCTCTACCACTGTACTTTTTTATATTGTCGACAGTTCATTTCATTTGCGACGTTGTGCCGTTAGAGCATAGTAAATAGATACAGGAATTACCCTTTTTGTTGAATCCTTCCGGCAGCTTCTTCAGCCAGTGGCCATGGTTCACTTCTCCTTCAGATCTCATTGCAGTTACTGTCTCTGCTGACATCTCACCTGTCTGTCCTGTTCCCCTCGATTTGGCCGTGTGTGAGACTAATGCCTACAGACAGTATTCACACACCTCTTTGCTTTCCAGGGTTGTCTCGGTGGGGCCGAGCTGTTAGGAAGTGCTCTGTAAAACTGGGAATGCAGAAGCAACTGAATTGTGTCTTTCTTGACAAGAAATCATGATTTAGTTTCAGAATAATCGGTATTCTGTACGAATATGCTCGAGTTGCAACAGCTGAGGTTGCTTTAGGGAGGATGCCTACCGAGTTTGAAAGCTTAACATTATCAATTCTGTGTCCATTAATTGAAGATAAATAACAAGTCTGTTCTGTTGGTGGGGGTTTTTTTTAAGCAGCAGGCAAATGAGTCACTGCTTTAATTTTCAGAAGTATGAGTGAATACATTTTGCAGTCATTGTCTACGTTACTTGTTTCTTTTGACAGAAATGGATACTCCTACAAGGTGGCAGTGGCTCTGTCCTTATTTCTTGGATGGTTGGGAGCAGATAGATTTTATCTAGGCTATCCTGCATTAGGTAAGTTATTTCTTTGGGGTTTATTTGAGGTAAAGCTTACTGTTATGATCGAGTTGTATGTGTATACTTATATTTTGAATAAGGAAGGCTGGCAGTCATAGTTTTAATTTTTGCAACTAGAATCCTTATTTTATTGTCAAGTAAGATAAAATCCTGCCTTCTCCTCAGCTTGCTAATCTGTTGGAGTCCTAACAAATGGATATATAGTTGTCAAACAGCTAAAATCCTAATAAGCAAACATGATTATTTCTATTCATAGTTTTGCTTCATGTTTGCTTTGCATTGATGTTTACCACAGCGTTCTTTGTGAGGCACTGAAACAGAAGTGGTTTTGACTGATGTGCCCAGCTACTGAAATGATGCTGGATCTTACCAGGACAAATAATGGACAAGCTTTACAATAAACCTGGTGTTTTGGGATGTGGAATTGATTCTGACAAATGCTTGTAGTATTAATACCAGTATAGTTATGCTCACAGTATTAATGCTCATAGTATTAATAACAGTTCTGCAGAACTGGGACCTTTAATCAGACTTACCTCTAGTTGGTGTTTTTAGGACCTGATTCCCCGGGTGATGTTGCAACTGGCTTTCAGATAATGGAAATACCTTGGTGTGTTAAAACTAATTTCACTAGCTGGGATTTGCTTTGTTTCTGACCAGATAAATGGAGTAAATGTAAATCTGGATAACATGGAGCAATGAATTGGGAAAAGCTATACATGTTTCTATCACTTCAGCTAAGAATTTTGAGTTTCTGCCCTTTAAATGCAAACCCTTATTTTTTTTAATAACATTGTCTGTCCTTCTCAATAATCTTGTGTTAACATCTGAGATTCTGCAATTAGCACTTACTTTGTCCATATGTTTCACAAGAAGATATATTTTTGGAAGCGGTCAGTAAGGTGCACCTTTTTGTTACATCATTTGATTTGGGAGAATAATTTGTGGTAATTGTTTTGTAATATATTATAGTAATGTAGATGTATAAATCTTCTGTTCCTGTATAGAAGTTCTTCATGGCTCATGGTTGTTAACCTTACTGGAATACACCATAGCCAGTGTAAAAGTAAAAGATTTAAAATTAAACTCTTCCAAAGTGAAGTTTTCAAGCTTTTGAAAGGTAAAAAAGACAAAAGAGGTAAAGGCAGGAATAGAAAAGGAGAAAAAAAATATCCATAAATGGGATTAATTGACAGTGGTTGGTTGAGGTTTTTTAGGTGATCCATGCCTTGGCAAAAAATTATTAAGAAAGGTAATAACATTGAAATATTTTGAACAAGTGTAACGAAGACTGTAAATGTTTTGGGTTTTCTTTTTTTCCTTCCCTTTTGCTAAAAGAGAACACAAATACAAACAAGCTATTGAATATGAAGAAATCAGGAAGACAACCTCTTCCTCTCCCACACACTCTGAACTAAACCATAAGTTATTACTACGTAAGAGCACTATTTTTTCCCCTCTGTGTTTTAGGGCAGTTTATTTTCTCAGTGTGATCTGCTTGTGGGGAGGGAAGTGAGGAGGAATTAAAAACATCAATTTTACCCTGCACTTCAGAAACATATGTTCAGAAACAGTTCTTCTGCATCCAGTAACATAACGGGGCAGCCAGTTCCTCAAGCAAAGTGGAGCAGCTGCTGGAACCAGCAATGGTCAGAGAACTGCTGGGTTCCTAAAATGCCAACTGGTGATGAGGTTCAGGACCAGAGATTGAGAGGAGATGATATAAGGAGCATCACGAATAAATAACTTAAATGATGATTGCACTTGATGCAGCTAATAAAGTAAACTGTTCACCAGAGTTTGACGTTATTTAATCATCTTAAATATAATTTCCTGAAGCTGGCATTTCTTTAGCTGGCTCTTTCCCTTTTGGTTTGTTATGCTGCTGCCAGTACTGATACCCAAACTAGCTGTGTGTGGCTCCTGCAAGTCTCTCACATCAACCACTGGGAACAAGTTGATTTAAATAAATACTTTGGGGTTTGCACATTTAAGAGTTCTAATATGCACATAGGCTTTTCTTCTAATCAGCTGAAAGTCCATCCTGCCACTACTCTTTCATCTTCATGGTTGTAGGGTATACTCTCCTTGTTCTCTCTGACCATCATGTTGTTCCATGGAGGCGTTATAAACTGTCTCCCAGGAGTTAATAAATCAGGCCAGTTCCATCCTGTCAACTATGGGAGCTGCATCCAGGCAGCGGGATGCTCTCCCGGCAGTTACTCCCCCATTCTCCTCCCTGTGCAGCCTCGTATAGAGGGCATGGGGTGGAGGAGAGGATGTGCAGGACAGATTGCTGCTTCTGAGAGAGGGCAAGCCTAAAGAGGAGGAGAAGGCCAGGAGATCTTCAGGTGCTGGACCGAGTCAGGCTGGTTCTTTGGAGAGCAACCGGATGGTTTTACCAGCAGGTGTTGTGCAACATGGCACAAATTGTGGCTGTGGGGAAGAGCTGCTCTGGGATGCCACACTACGTCATCTTATCAACGTGCTTTCACTCTTGTTTGGAAGTGTGCTGGCCCTGTAAGCACATTAAAGATACATTTTTGAGCAGGGAACTGTGTTTTCCCCATGCAGCGTAGCCTACAACTGACTTAAATGCAACAAATAAACGTTGCTCTTCGTGCTGTCTGTGCCTGGGTAAAGAGACAAGTGGATTCACAATGAGTATCACATTTTCAGAGCAGCCCAGTATTTGCCTAGCTCAGCTGAAGGATTACTTACAAGATATATAGAATTCATTGTATTATAGTCATCGTAAAAGAAGCTACTAATATTTAAAAGAAAAATAATTTAAGAGTCTCCTTCTTCTGAAGGCATTTTCCAAATGAAGTCTGCCTTGCATGACAACTTCCAATGAAACATTTATCTGCTAGTTGCTATTCCTATATATTTTCTATTAACATTTCATTTATTCATACAAAAAATAACATTTTTGAATATCAGTTAAAAGTATTTATATATATATTCAAAATAAATTCCTATTTCAGCAAAAACTTAAAAATAATACAAAGGATTGTTCTCCAAAGTAGTGTATTCTGAAAATCAGATCAGTATGTGCTGCAACTCAAGTGGTGGTGGAAATTCTCTTTCTGTTCATAAGTAAATTTTGTAGCTTAATTTGGGATTTTTTTTTCTGTCTGTGTCTCAGCCAAAGAAAAGAAAATTTCCAGTAACTTGGGTATCAACTTCTGCCTTTCCTTGTTTTAAGAATATTTATCTGTTAAACAAAAACAACCTGCTAAAGTTTAAAATCTCTAGAGTGTATTCAGGATGTAGAAATATGAATCTGTGAAGTGGGTTTTTTCCCCAGATAATTAAAGATGCATAGGTCTGTTTCTATATATGCATGTGTATATATATGTTTTGCAGGATGGGGAGATGTTAGGATGTGATTGTCACAAGAAACCTGTGAAATTCATAGTTACTGGCTTAAAGCTACATTTAAGTTTTATTTTCATTTCTTTAGGTTTGTTAAAGTTCTGCACTGTGGGATTTTGTGGAATTGGTAGCTTAATAGATTTCATACTTATTTCAATGCAGGTAAGTCAGGACTTTCAAACAAGATACAAATCTGTGTTTGTTAAAGCTTTGATTTGATTGCTAATTCTTTGTTAGCATTTTAGCCTTAAGAACCTTTGTCTATTGAAAACTAAAGGCATTTGTTTTAGCTCTGTTTGTAGATTGATGTTGTAGAATATGGATACAAAATATCAATATATTTGTTGTTTGCATTAAAAACCAGATTAGCTTTGTATAAATACCTGTAATGAATAGCTTGGAAGCTCTAACACCATAAATTCATTTTATCCAAACCTCTGAGTTCTTTATAAGACACAGAGTGTTGGACTTTGTGTGGATTGTCCTGCTGTTCCCAGAATCCTGAAGTTTGGCCTTTGCATGTACTTTATCCTGATGGTGCCCATCATCTGGGGTGGCCATGCAGTGTGCAGGAGAGAAGACATTGCCACTTTTTTTTTGCTGCCTCTCCTCCACGTACAAGTCCTGTATCATGTGAGAGCTGTGACTGTGGGATTCATGATGGTTAAATCCCCAGCTGGGGTGACATCCAGTGACATCATGAAATTGCCAAATTGGCTTATGTTGCAGTGCATCCATTTAGCATCAATTACAAATTGCCTAGGATGACCTTAAAATGCATTGTGGATGTAGATATTGTTTATATGGGTTTATGAAAAAATATTTTTAAATATGCATCTTTATATATATGTTTTTTCAAGTATTTTCAGTCTCAGATTTCTTTCTATGCTATTGCAGTGGTCTTCCCTCAGATCACTTCCAGATAGAGTTGAGAGTATCTTTCATCTCTCCTTATTCATCTCCCTGGTGACCCCACATCAATTTAGCATTTCCAGAACAAAAAGGCCATGATCTTCTCTCCTCCTCTCCATTCCCTACCTGCACGGTATTTCAAAGATAGTTGTCATCAACCTAATTCTCTCCTGCCTCCCCTCCTTTGTTCAAGGAAAGTGGTTTGGAGCCCACTCATTTGTTAGCCTGATTTTGTGCCTCAAATCCTCATCGGCTTAACCTAGTACCAGCGCCTGGCTGTGTAATTTGGTTGATTAGAAGCCCTAGGGAAATGTTCCTTCAGAGACAGCACTCGCTAAAATAGTTAAACTACGGCATAACTTCAAAATAAATCTAGTTTCTGTTTGACTAATTAAGCATGACTAATTTTATGATGGGAAAATTAGCTGTAATTGAGACGTTAGCACAAAGTGTATATTTCACTTCATATTGAAAAGTCTTGGTTCTTTTTTCTCTTGCAGATTGTCGGACCTTCCGATGGCTCTAGTTACATTATAGATTATTATGGAGCGAGGCTGACCCGGCTCACCATCACCAACGCAACCTTCAGGAAAATGCAGACCTATCCTTAACCCTGGCAGTAAGTGTCACAAACATACAGGGGCATTTTATGTTTACAGAGGGATCCAGTCATCCACCAAAATCCCTGATGACTTTAATTACACTTCGTCAGAACCGAATAGTGAATGTACGTTGAACAAAGATGATCAAATACGAAGATTCCTCAAGAGAAGGAGTTTACCTCAAAGGCAGCAGGTTCCTTTGTGGCTGCTCTGTTTCCGTGAGCACAAAGTTTGTTGCTAACTTGTACCATTTGTGAAACGTGCAGAATTTGCAATTTGTGCTGATGTTCTGTGTCCATAAGTGTAATTTAGAGTGTCAGAGAGAGGTGGAGAAAGTTGTTCAGGACAACTCTGCTGATCTTTAGTCCACTGAAATTGATGAGAGTTGTAGTATGGGATGGGCCAGATTTACAAACTGCCACACACAGTTGTGAAAACAAACCCCAAGTGTAAATGAACTTAAATATCCCAAACCACAGAAACTGCTGTTCTGTTCATCCTGTTACTTAAAATCCAGATGGCCCTAAATTGGGCACTGGTGTATCCTGGGAAATTCTATTAATTGGAGTAATTATTTCTATACAGCTTAAAGACAAATTTTGATGAAGTTGCAAAATTTGATCAATGCTGATCCACAGTAGACAGTGTATGCATTAAAAATAGAATTGTGGATGACACATCACAAAAAAGAAGGGTGCGTGTTGAGGTGCTCGGAGGTTAGAATAGGAAATAATTGTGTTGCTTATTTTGATGATTATTTTTTCCTCCCTTGCTACCAAGTGAAATACCTACCTTTGTTTTCTGAAAAGAAATTGGTACACGTGTTTTACCACTACAGAATATCACAGAAGAGAATTCTGTGTAGTAATAAAGCCCTTTAAAAGTTTCTTACTTTACATCAGTTGTGTTTCAGCAAAAAACCTTTTGTGTCCTTTAAAGATGTTTGACCAATGTCTTTAGGACAACCAAGATTTACCTACACGTTCCTGTATAGAAAAGTGTAGAAACAGAGAGGTAGAAAACTTGTCAACAGAATCTTCATGTTGTTTGACCAATTTTACACATTCCCTTCACTTTCTAATGAAAACTGGCAGTAACTGAATGAGAAATCCACGTGCTGTAAACTTCAGTGTAGATTTTTTTTCAAACATTTGGGCTATTTTGTTTTTCAGATGAAACTTTCAAAATGTTACCAGTGTCTCCACAAATGGTATTTTTTAAGGGAAGTACAAAAAATGAGATTCCTAAATTGATTTTTCTGAAGTGCAATTTATGGGGTTTAGTCTCTTAAACCTACATCAGGACCGGTTCACAGAAAGCTTTGTAAAGAAATCCGGTTTCTTTCCAAATCAGCATCACCTGACATATCAGGTAATGAGAATAATCCACTAAGACTATGTTGTGCTTAACAGTAATTCTTTCCTTCATGTGAGAAAGATGTAGTTTTGGAATACTTGCTAACATATATTTTACTTCGTTCCCTTGCCTGATATTTATTGCATCTCTCTTTTGTCTGTCTCACTGAATGCTCTTTGTGCACATCAGGTTTGTTTCCTGGAAATACTTTGAGATAGACAGGAAGTGGACGGAAAATAAATGTTTGAATCAAATAAAATCTTATGGCTAAGATCATTCTGTGGCTTGTCTGGTGTGTTTTTTTGGGTTTTTTGTTATCCCGGAAGCTGATAATATAACTGTGAAAATGGGGAGATACCATGGGAATTATAATTTAAAAAATAGCCTTAAGCAACTCCTCACGCAGGATTTCATCCTAACGTGTATCTCCATGTGTAGAAGTAGCAGAGGGGTTTGACTTAATGATTCCATTGGTCTGTCTTGTGCTTATTACCTGTAAAAGAATACGGGAGCTATTTTGTGTGATTCAGATGACAATGTGGTTACAAGGTCCATCAGATCATTTGTTAATCCCAGACACCAAGTAGCCAGCAGAAAGGAGGATTCGTTATTCCAAGTTCCAGTGTTTCTGTAGAAACAGAAGATGTGTGTCAGCCAATCCAGGAAATAAAAACTTCCATGGAATTCTTTCATCCTGATACTCTCTGCTTGGTGATACCAGTGCATGCTCTTGTCAGGACTGCTCTGCTTTGTCACAGCAGTCACAGCAATGAATCCACAGGTGACCAGACAGAGCAGTATTGCCAGCCTTAGGAAAATTTTATTTCTCTACCTTTTAGATGGCTTTCCACTTGATCCTCTGTCTTGTACTAACAACTCTCCACTTCCTTCCCAAACCCCTCCTTTGACTAAAGCTTTTTAGAATCAGTGCCTCCTTTGGAACTTCTACTGGATACTGTTGGAATGTTGTTTTATATCTGAACCCACAAATCTGCATTTCTATATGCTTGTTTAGTTGCCTCTCTGGAGTTTAGAGAGGGTTAACCGAGTAAGCAGATAGCGTTGCAGGGCCAGGAGAGAGTTAGTGAGGTCTTTGTTTTCATCTTGTAATTGTCAGCTATGGCATGTTTACCATAAGGGCTGTGAAAAGTGTGATGCAAGATGTAAAGCTGTCCCACTGTGTTAATAATAAATTGGCTACAGTAATATTTATCAAAATGTCTGTCCTGTGATGATTTTCTGTGTTGCTGCCTGTGTTGGCTATCTCCTGTCAATCAAGTTGCCCATCCTAGTGCTTCTGTAGTTCTGACTCCGCTGGAATAATCTCTCTGGATTGTTTTCCCCAAAACAGTTGCAAAGTGATAAAAATAATTAGACGATGTTCTGTGTCATCCTCCTGCCTCCTTCCCAGATAAAATAGTATCTGCTGGCCTTGCTGATATTCAGGAATCCTTTCAACATTCCAACAAGACAAAGAAGTGTTATTCTGTATCTGTAAAAATAACATAAAAAGTAAAGGCCAGAGTTAAAAAATTTAAAAAAAAGAGAATGCAGAGTGCCCAGCCTTTAAAAACCTGTATAAAGCTGGAGATGCTACACATCCATGCCAGGAGTTAAGTCCAAATCTTCCCTAAGTACCAATGCAGTTCTGTCATTGTGCAAATGACTCCATAAACCTGTCCTTGTTGTTTTTTTTTTCCCCACTTTTTGATTTTTCTTATTTTTATGTCCATTTTAGCATTTTCTGGACTGTGCTTAGCTTTCTGGAAGAGCAATAGCTGGCAGAAACATCCAGCTTTGGACTCTTTGCAGTCACTCACACAGTGCAAAAGTGGTTGTACTTGGGTGTGCTTGCTGTATTAATAACTAACTCTGGATTGTAGTTATTAAGTTAGGTTCAACCTCTGCATCTTTCACTCATGTTTAGAGCTTGTTTTCCGAAAGGGTGGATTTAGAGATATTCTAAAACAAACTCTCTGGCTGGTTATTCCTTCTGCAACTTAAATCACAACCACGTTATGGCAACTTCCCGTGACACTTTTGTTATCCTAACAGTTTCCCTCTCCACCACCACCCACTACTTATTACATGAAGATATCACTTCTGCTTTCAGGACCTGATAACACCTTAAATGTTAGGTTTTGTTATGTTTCCAAAGATGTATTACTGTATGGCTGCCAGTAAAACTTCTCAGCTCGACAGGAAGGTCTTTGTGTTTGAAATGCTCTGTTAGAATTTTTTGTGGAGAACATCTGTTGTCACCCCATCAAGAACTGTTTCCTTTGTTCCTCAAGAGTATATTCAGTTATATTTGCTTACACAGCTATGGCTATTCAGTCTTTTTGCATCTCTTCTCAGTGTTCTTTTTATTTTATTTTGTTTTATTTTTAGATTCATTAGGTGTTTCGTCCATTTCTGCACCGAGAACCATTCCTGTTGCTTGCTCTGCAGTTTTCGGACTTCCTCCAGAAAATGATGTTGAACACAGTAAGGATGAGTGCTTTGCACCCAGTGGGGGAATTGCCAGAGGCAGGATTTTGCAGGCATCCATACGTTTCCATTGCCTCAAAAGACCATCACTAGCTGTGGGATTGCCTGTTATTTCACTGATACATCATATGGTCTTTCAAACGCAGTCTCATTCCAAGCTACTTGGTCATTTCATCAATGTAAGTGATCACTGCATGGATGCTTTAAAAAATTGCATCATTTAAATTCACTTAAGTCATGATTTTTAACCAACTACTAAGTTCTGGGTTCAACCTGCTTCAGAGTCTCTCAGGAGGTGAAATACAAGAGATTATTCTATTTCCATCTTGTCTGGATCTGAGGAGAAAAAATAGCTTAACTTTAGGCATATGCTTAAGTGTTTTGCTGGACTGAAATTTGTTCAAGACTCTTCCTGCTTCCTTCTTCTCAATCCATCTGTGTTACCCAGAGAATGCTTCTAATCTCTGTGAATTTTAAGAAAATTGTGTTCTATATGAAAAGCTTCTCAGTGACAGTGTAAACGGCTGATAATACTTGATATGGCTCTATGACATCCTGTGTGTTACAACTTAATTTTTTCACCCCAAAGCTGCTTTTCATTTACTTTTGTTCATACGTCAGCTCTCCTTGTTTGTGGATCAGCTACCTTTGGCCATCCCGCCACAGGTTCTCAGGTACCTCCAGGAGAAGTTGGACTCTTCGGAGCTGAATCAAGTATGTAGAAATGTCACGGCATCAGATCAGGGAATCTTTTATGTGTATGAAGCAAAGACACACTGGGGAGAGGTAGATGGCAATACGAGGGGGTTGTAGGCTTCGGTTTCTGCAGAAAGTCCGTCTGAAACTTCAACCCGCGTTGTCTCTTTGCCTTCTGCTTCCTGAAGGTGGAGCCAAACCCCCTATCAGATCTCCAAATCTTCTGAAGTTGTTCTTCATCGACTAGCAAAGACTTAGCGCTCTGGTATTTTTCCTTGCACGACGGAGAAAACTGGAAAGTGGGTGAGGATTCTGTCTGGCCAAGATGCATTTTGCACCAACGCTCGCTCTCTGGACCTGAAACTGAAGCAAAGGAAAATAAAGGAAATATAAGAATTAAAAGAGCTGTTTGCACCATGTGCGACGAAGATACCATTCCATAAACTCCCAACAAAAGAAAGTGTTTCAAAGATAACTGCTTGTCTCAAATACAAACTCCTTGCTTTTCCCAGGATTTCTGATTTCTTACTCTTCCGTGCTTCATTATGATCTCAAACACCCTCGTGCTCCGGTAATTCTCCATTATACATTTGAATGGCTGCTTTCAAGACTGCAGTGCACTCTCCCAGAAGCAGAGTTCTCAGGCTCTGCAGATGCATATGACACAGCAGAATTTTAGGCAGTATAAAAATTATAAAGATCAGTTTCCATTACTGTAATTACTATATAAATCCTACCTTTAAGAGGCTTAGAGCAGGCCTGTTTAACCTTGGTTTGAGCTGAGGCTTGGTCTAAGTCTGATAAGTTGAACAGAAATTCTTTCTTTTTTTTTTTCTTTTTTTTCTTTTCTCTGCAGCATCATAACTTAGTGGGGAGTGGGGCAGGGAGGGAGCTGGACCCAGCACATCCTCTGCACTCTGTCTCTGACAGGGTGGTGGCTGCAGTTGGGCAATATACCTGTCCCCAGCCAACAGACTAAACAAGATGTGTGTTTTGTTACCTCTGAAAAGCACCGTTTCTCCCCTTGGAACCCGTGGCCGCCTCCCCGACACAGCTGTACCGCAGAGCAGGTGTGTGGGACAGCTCGGAGGCAGAGGATCTGCAGAGCTGGGGGTAAACCCTCAGATCCTGCCCTCCTCAGAGGGCTGTGGCAGAAATTCCCAACTTTTATGTCATTTGCCCCAGCATGATGACAGCGATGGCGCTGGCTCACCCTGGTGCTTCCCTTTCGGGTAGCTGAGATGCCCGGAGCTGCCTCCAGCTGCCTTTCAGGTCAAAGCCTTCAAAGCTGAGAAAGAAGTTGGCAGCACCAGGCACAGAGGTTGGTGATACCCTGGCTCTGTTGCTTAAGCATGCCAGACTCTTTGCTGTAAGCCAGAGAGCAGCTTTGATACGGATAACCATTGCTCACTCCAAAAAAAAACCACCCAGCACAGCATTTTCCATGTCGTGAACCTCTTCTGCGGCGGGTGCTTTGCCCCCTAAGTCAGTAGAGCCGTAGGAATGAATGTATTAATGTGTTCTGTTTCCTTCACACAGAGCCTGCTTCAAAGTTCCTTGGGTTTACCGTGGGGAAAACATGGCAAGAACATGTAAGAGGAGATTGCTGCCTGAACAGAGTGTTCACCTGGAGCCTGACGGGACTGCCCACCATATGGATTGTGTTGGCAGCGGCAGAAGCTTGGGGAATGCAGAGGTGGGGGGTAACTTTTAGGGCTTTCATTCCATGGTCCCATTGATTATAACCCTATTAAGAGGATGATGCATGCGACTTTTAAGTTATTTTGTTAACTAAGTGTAAGCAATGGATGTGTCATGCTAAAAAACTTAATTGCTGGTGTGTCTAATACAGTATGAAAGTACAGTGCAGTGAATTTAAAAGGTTGTGGTAATCTAAGAACGTTAAAAGGGAAATGTGTGCCGGGGGGGAAGGTGTGGGGGTTGGGGAGAAAAACGACTTACTTGACATTCACTGTCTTCCTCCCAGCTCCTTTGCTAAAGTAGGAACAGAATCGGAACAAAAAAATGTTTGTTTTACAGCTGTACCAAGTTACAGCGTGGACTCGTGCTCCCCCCCCTCCTCTCCCACTTGCATCAAGTACATCCTGTACTTTTGGCAACATGTTGACTGGATATTTAAAAGCTGTGAACTGTTCTGAAAGTTTCACATACTGGGTTATGGGCCATGTGTGTTTGATCAAAATTCAATTACTGCACTGTACCATGCTTGGAAACCTATCATCCCAAGTTATGAAGTATGACGAAATAGGCTAATCTAATTGGTTCAGTATGGGAGCAGTATCAACCAAGCTTGTTATGATAAATAGCTTCCTGTGTTAAAGGTTCTCTAGAGCTTAAGTATCTTGGCTCACCTCCCTCTACAAAATAAGAATAGTGTTCCCTGGGAACAGTTACATCACTGTCCCTCTCCTACGTTCACAATTAAAGGTTTGTGGATATATAGTTTTTCTTTTTTTATTTTTTTTTCAACTTGCTATTCCTTGAATAGATAAACCGTGGCCATCTACCCCATTCCCCACATCCTTCTCCTTCCCCTTTCCTCAGGTCAGGTCCCCGGGTGCTTACCTTGAGGCTGCCTGTTCCCTTTCAGGGCAAGGTAAAGCAAAAACAATTGACCAGGATGCCAAAATCCACCCTGGGCTGGCAGCTGGGGTTTGTGCGCCGGTGCTTCAGTATGGATGACATGTCCATTTGTGTAAAGATTTGGAATTCTTGATGTTAAACTTTTGATGGAAGCACTTTAATCTTTCTAAGCATCAAATAAAAGAACTTTTCCACAGCGAATTTGATACCTACGGATGGGCTGTTATCTTCTTGAAACTGAAATTTCAGTTCATCAGTTGTTAAGCACAAATCCACTGTGCGAGCCCTGGATTATGGCTAGGGGAGGACTATGTTCTAAGCCTGGATTTGTAGTCACTAAATTTGTCGCTAAGACAGTGAGCTGCCTCCCAGGAGATGATACTGGCTTCGTGATTTTATCTGGTCCATCTTTGGCAAGAAGCGCTTAGCTTGGATTTTGATGTCACAGTAACAGTGTCAAGGGAAAAAAAAAAAACAAACAACAAACCAAAACACAAAACCAAACAGGGAAAAGTGGCTCCTTATGCTCTGGCGATTCAATTTGTTTCCTTTCTTGAACCACACCCCCATGTGCTGAACTCCTAACTCAGAAATCCCCCTGCAGGCAAAAGAACCGGGGGATGACCGTTTTACAAAGACATCATGTAGGCCTGATACTGTGAGGGCCTTCAATATTGATAGAATCTCTCCCCAAAATGAAGTTCCTCGCTTACTTAAGGCTTGGTAGAACGTGTCCTTATGTAAGTGAGTCTTCACATTAGCCCCAGGACTGCCTAATACCTGGATTAAGCCTGGACGGTGATTAATGCCTATTTAGGATATCTGTTATCCCGCTGCATTTCGCTCTTCAGCCTTGATTAAGCCCTTTGCTTTACCATTTAAAACGTCCTGCTTAACCTTCTGCTTACAAACCTACGCAGTGCTGAGGTCTGCAGTTTTAACTAGAACGACTTCCACCATAAATAATAGCATTTAATTTTAAAGTGCAACCGCCACAGTCGCCACTTGATTAAATGACAAAGAGCAGCAACAGCAAACTGGGGAACACGGAGTTTTTCACAACAAATAGCTACATCCGTGTAAGAGGGGGAAAAAAAAAAATCCACCTTCCTGCTGCTGATTAGCACTTTCTGTGCAGTTCTTTATTTCACATGTTTATGGAATATTATTACCAAAAAGAGCCTAAACAGTGACTCGCTGCTATTTCCCCCAAATATCTTTTGAAGGAGATAAACTAGATTAATCTGTCTTTATAAAGTTCCCACAAGAAAGCTCGCAGACACAGTAGCTTTACCTTCAAAAATAGAATGTGACTGTAGGCACTTATGCTAATCTCTTTTTTGGCAAATCAGCTTTTTTTGTATTGAATCTTGCTTGATTGAATAGCGCTGGAGCTGCCAGAGTAAATGCTATTATCAATGTACAGTAATTAAGGAAATAGTCCTTGTCACTCCAACAGTGTCCAGGCAGTGCCTTCCCTAATAAAGTTAAATGATAAAGAAATCTCTTCAAGGTGTAGATACCGGACTGGGGGAGCTCTTGACGTGCAGTAAAATAACACAGGTGATGGGGAAGAACACAAACGCCCATGGAATCTGTGCTAAGTGCATGTTTGACTCTAAATGCCTAAATAGATGCTCAGTGCTAAAACACATAATTGTTTAATTTGTCATGTAATTTCCTGACTCAGGGCGGTTGAGCATCTCCCCGTCTCCACCCTTCAAAAATGTGTGTGAGGGAGAGGAGGGGAGGGGAAGGGGGGGAGCCCCTGCCATCACTCAGCAACTTCAAAGATCTTTTCCCCCCTTGGGGCAGCCGCCTGCACGAACGATAAACCTTGCTTTAAGATCAGCAGAGCTGGGCTCTGCCAAATCCATTTGGGAAGAGAATTTCAGTTAAAA
>VXBW01007183.1:279554-297255 GCA_013400375.1 Thinocorus orbignyianus
AAAAATTAAGTAAAAAAAAAAAAAAAAAAAGGGACTTGTCATTCCTTCCCCCGCCCTTCCGTTTCACTTGAAACTTTACAGCCCGGCAGGACTTTGGTGGGTCGCGATTGTTCCTGCAGAGCCCGGAGAGAGACGTTCCCCAAGGGGTTGGGGGAAGGAAGTGAGAAGGAAAAAAAAAACAACCTTTGGACATCTTCTGTCTTACAATCTTCTCACAGGCACCAAGAGATGTCAAATGCAGTAAAGTAGAGTAGTTCTCAGAGACCAGAAATGCCGTTTAATGAGCAGAGAACCCTCATCCGCGCTGCTGGAGATGTCTCAAGAGCTTCTGGGCTCCAACCCCACCTTGGGATCGTTGGAGTGAACTCCTCTGGCCTAAGAGGTGCTGAGGTCTGCAAGCCATAGCAAAGATCTTGTGTCCAGAGAAGGTACGTGCAGAAGATGGGCTGTTTAATGGGCAATAAATAACAAGGGAAGGTATTTAATCAAGCGTGCCGGGAAATCACACACACGCTTCCGAAGATGCAGCTTGGGAAGGGGATGCTCAAAACTGAGGCTGCGGAATTCCATCCCACCACTTGTAAGACACAGGCAGGAGGATGCTGGCCCCTCTACTGCTTCTCCCCAGCAGCCCGTGTCTTATCTAAACTCTGGATAATAATTTTCATATTTCATAAACCTGGCAGTTTCGCTCGGGCGTACGCTGCTGTGGATTTTAACATTCCCCGCCACGCTCCGCTTTAATGCATTGACATTCTGAAGGCTGGGCTTGGTAACCCCTCCATTAAATCTTTGACACAATGAAGTGTCTTCTAAATAAAATAATTCAGAGGGATCGATCCAGTGAACTTCAGGGAGCACCTTTTTCAATTATTTTTTAAAGATGGCAGCGTTCCGTGCATATTGAGGGCTGGATTGGTGCGGGGCTGGGAGGGAGGGGAGTCCCGTCGCGAGAGCGGAGCTGAGCTGGGATCCAGCAGGAACTTACGGGAATGCTGGGAGGGGATGGAGGCCACCAGCCCTTCCCATGCTTTCCAGCACCGCTCTGAACTCGGCATTGCTGGATTGGGGCCTCTTTTGTACATAAAACATTAATGTGCTGTACATTGTTCCAAAGGATTAGGGTTAGTTTTATTTTTTACATACCCCTAGCTCGACCTTCAGGACTGTCTGCTTGATTCTGAGCAGAAGTGCTCTGGTCAGAATTAGAAAAAAAACCACCAACAAAATAAAAATAATAAAAGATAGCCCAGGCAGTGGGTTTTTAATTGAGGCATGCCAAATACCAAAGGCAGATGCTTTTTCATTCTGTAGCTCCTGGATACGCGGTCTACTTTTCGGTTTCAAGGACAAAGGAAACACTTATCCAATTAGATGAGGCATGAGATTGTGACTTACGGGCGCTTTCCTTAAATAAAAATAAAAAAAGAAGGAGAAAAAAAAAGTTGGAAAAAGATATTTGACCCTGAGTCAATAAGTGGTATTAAAATAATGAATACTCCATAAATCCCACCGTACGTGCAGCCCGTGCTCAGAGGGGTTGTGTCACCGGGAAGGTTGAGAGACCGCCCGGGATGGAGCCTTGTCCAACACACATGTTGAAAGCCTGGCTTTTAAAACAGGGTATGGAGGAGTGAAAACCCATGAACCTGTGAGGCAGACCTGCTACCTTCTCACCTTTGACATCTCTATCAAGTCAGGCCAGGAGATATCAAACATGATCTGTGTTGGAACAGTGGAGTTTCCTCCAAGGGGATCTCCCGCTCCTCTCCCCAGGCTCTTAGGAGCAGATTGGTTTTGATTTTTTTTAATAAGAACGTGGTTTGGCCAAGGTAAAGGGGCTTTTGTCTGATACTGGGAGGAAATGGTTAATGCTTTACAGACGATGCACCTGAATCTTAAAGCCTCCTCAAAGCACACTTGAGTTTCTGCACGAGGAGCATCGCGCCTCTTGGCCGGAAGCCGGATGCGTCGGGGTCTACGTCGTTTTGCTCCCTGTGTCTGGAGATGGGGGCAATAGTTAAACT
Organism: Thinocorus orbignyianus; assembly: GCA_013400375.1. Taxonomy (NCBI): domain Eukaryota; kingdom Metazoa; phylum Chordata; class Aves; order Ciconiiformes; family Thinocoridae; genus Thinocorus; species Thinocorus orbignyianus. The sequence continues at coordinate 281,582 of VXBW01007183.1, forward strand.
CCAAAATAATTACAGCTCTTCTGTTTCCAGCCTCAGAGCCCCGATGTGTTTGCTTTAGTCTTAACAGTTTACCAGGCAGCTGGAACTGTTGACGGATAATTGCTGCGAGTTTCTGATCCTCCAGAAGAAGTGAAGAGCCTCCTCCGTCCTCCGCCTATTGTTCCTACAGTTTGCTTTGCCGAAATTATTGAAATTGGGGTTATCGACACTGCGCGGAGGGCTTGAGTCTCAGGTGCTGGGAATTAGTGTTGCCTGTTTAATTACATCAGTTTGCAGCCCGATCTGCTGTCTGTCCTCTTTCACACTGTGTTGCTTAAAGTGAAATCGCAGCCTCCCGTCAAACCCGCTGTGGGGCTGAGAGAGACTGGAACCAATGGAGGCGACTGGAAAAATCACTCTTCTTCTCCCAGCCAGGCCCAGCTGCCGTTTTGATTCCTCTCCACCTTGGTGGCTGTCTCTGGACTTCTGCAGCGTGCCTCCTGCCATATGCTACTGCCGAGTCGTTAGCTATGAATGACACCTAATGAAGCCCCAAACCATGGTGTTCTCTGTGACGACTCGGGATGCCCGGACCCCTGGTGATTCTGGCCAAGAAGCAGCACTCTTTGAACCCTTCCCAGCTCCAGCTGCAGTGTAGAATGGGCTGGAAGCTGCATCTGTGCCCGTTGGTGAGGTCCCAGGGAAGGGCAGTCACAGCAGATCCACACTGATGCCAGTCCCCACTGACGGGAAGCCCCTGGAGATATGGGGAGCAGGAGGGAACCTGCATGGAGCTCCTGGAGATGCGGATGGAGTGATGGTGCTTCCCATCTTGTCTGAAGGAGCATTTTCTCACAGAATTGCAGAATTGTAGGGGTTGGAAGAGGCCTTTGGAGATCATCTAGTCCAACCTCCCTGCCAAAGCAGTGTCACCCAGAGCAGGTTGCACAGGAATGGATCCAGGTGGATTTTGAATATCTCCAGAGTAGGAGACTCCACCACCTCTCTGGGTAGCCTCTTCCAGGACTCTGCCACCCTCACAGTGATGAAGTTATTCCTCATATTCATATCACCACTCAGCTACATCCCAGTGACTGAAGGAACACTTGGGGTTGTCGTTCCTCCTGCTGCCCAGAGAGCTGGTAGAACCCAAAATGCTGCTGAGCCTCCCCTGAACCTCTCTTGCCCTTAGCCCCAAAGATCATTGAAACAAGTGCTGCCTGCAGCAACCCAGGGAGGGGAGATCGATGGGGTGGCTTGACTCCAGGCTCCACTGCCTTGGGCCAGCCCAGCCCCCACCGCCGAGCTAAACCCTTGCGTGATCTCATTACTAGTGCCCATATTGCTTTTAGGAGAGCTTGTACAGGTCTCTTCTGCAGCTTGCACGTCCATAAAAGCCATCCAGAACACAGCGAGGTGAGGAAGAGACACCATGAATTTTCATCATATTGGCATTTCTGGCACAATTTGCATCGTGGCTGTGTCCCCAGAGAGGAGGAGCAATAAATACCCTCTGCAAAGCTCATATTGCGATGGATGGGAGGGGAAACAGCAACCTGAGGGGTGTCACATTCTAGAAACCTGACCTGGAAAGAAGGATCCACAATTAACAAGATGGGTAAGGGAGTCTCTGGGTCTTAGCAAAGCCCTTTGATTATCATAAAAAGAGAAGGGTTGCCAAACAGTTTTAAAGCATCCCACGTACTATCGATGATTTTGCTGTTGATAGGAAGAATTTGAAGGGGTGCTATTAGCATTCCGGGCAGAGAGGGAGCAGGTCTATCACATGGCTCTCAATAAATACATTGCTGCAGTAAACTTCTTTAGCACTTTGCAATTCACATCTGATCTCTGCTGACCTTTTTCTTTTTTCTTTTTCTTTTTTTTTTTTCTTCTCCTAATTAAACCTTTAGCTTGCAAATGAGCCGTTTCCTCCATCAAACTGGTACATGGCAAAGGAAGAAGTTCTACCTGCGATTTATAGGAGTTGCTGGTGACCCAACTGTCTATCACAACCTGTTCTAATTGATCTCTCTTTGAATTTAATTTGACCAATTACTTTCTCCTGAGTGAACAATGATGAGACTATCCTTAAAAGCTGTTGTGCCGACGGCAGCGAAGAAAGTTGGGTGGATGTGGTGGGTGGAAGATAGCAAACTGGTTTGTGCACGTAGTTGAGAATGATGAAGGTCAACTGCCTCCAGCACCCAAAACCTCTGGTCATCTCAACCAGCTGTTTTCCCAGAGTTGTGTGTGTTTGAAGGAACCGATTTTGAAGGGGTGTGCATGGAGGTCAGTTAGATGGCTGCAGAGGAGATGTAAGCCTACCATCACTCCTGCCTTGGTTTTGGAGCTGGTTGGCCAAATCAACCTCTTCCAGGTCACTCATGCCCTACAGTATTCTTCCAGCACAGTGGTGTGTCAGCCTTTAAAGTCCTTTTCCAGCTTAGCATCCCAGAAGAAATCCCCCAAGATCATGAAGCAGCTGGACCTCTACTGGTCTGTCTCATGATGAAAAGGGAATGAAATATCTGAGATGGGCGTAACAGCACGATGTTGAACTGCTGACCTCAAGAGTTCAACCATATTCCTGGCTGCACTACACAGCACTTCACGTGTTCAGATGAATCCCCTGCCCTTCCCTGAAGCCAAACCACGGGAGTTTGGCTGGGGCAGTGTCCTGTGGCAGCGGGGAAGGACCCTTGGCTTGACCAGACAGCAAGAAGCCGGAGTTGCACCAGCCGGCAGCGACACGGAGGGAATTAAATCAGTCCAGTTCATTAAAAAGTCATGAGTTTCACTTCAAAATCCTTTTCAGAAGTATATTTTATCTGATTTTCCTTCGTCTCCTGGCTTCAGAGCGTGCATTTTCAAGCCTTGCTCCTATAGCTGAAATGATGAGAAATTTCCTTGCCTGTAGTGGGAAGCCAGGAGGCTCCTGTCTTCCCTGGAGTGCCCCTGCCTCTGCAGCTCCACAAGTGTCATTAGGATGCAGGATTTCACACCACCATCTCCCCTTTGCCTGCCCCATAGCAAGGGCTGTCAGCATTTCCAGCGGTATCAGGTGCAAATGCCACCACAGCCAGCATCCCCATACTGTGTCCTCCATGGGTGGCACAGGGCACATGTTGGCCAGGAGGAGAGCTCTTCATCACTCACCCCTCGCTTTTTCAAGAATTGCTCTATACTATTTCCTCCTTTGCACCGGACAATAACTGAGATAATTCCAGCCCTCTTCTCTTCCCCCTGTGCCACAAAGAGTGGGAGATCTTGCTAGCTTTCCTGCCCAGCATCCAGGGTGACCCTTCCAAAATCTCACTGGGAATGTGCTCTTCCTCTACAGGAACACGGGACATCATCATCTGCTCTTTTTCCAACCTTTCTTTGGAAAGAAAACAACAAAAAAACCCCACCACCCTAAATGGTGCAAAAATGTTATTTAGGAATAAGAAAAACTTCCCCAAACTCCAGCTCTGGGATGTGGGCTCTCAAGCAGGGGAAGCATCCCAGCTGAGAAAATCCTGGCAAAATGGATTTTCCTTCATCTAGGTGGGTTGCAGGAGGGCTCTGGTGCGGGGTGCTAAGGGAAGAGGGGACCTTTAGGAAGATTTATGACCGGGACCTTCGTATGGTCCCTCCTGTCCTCCGTTTCTCCACCCAGAGTGGAGAAATGGAGGCTGCTTGGCACCCCTGGGGATGGGGCAAGGGGGTGGGTGGTTTCCCCAGTGAGGTGTGAGTTTCCTAAACAAATAACCACCGTGTGGCCCATTGGAGTGTCCCTCAAACCACAAACTTCTCCTTTGGGGTGTCCTTAGCATTCCTGGCTAAGCCAGAAGGTGCTTGTGCCCCCCCAGCCCTGGGTGCTTCTCAGGCTGCGTCCCCATCACTCCCCATCGGCAGCCGCCTCAGTTCAGGAGGTTAAAAGTTATTAACTGAAAATCAATGGAAATAAAAAAGAGTCCCATCTGCCACAGTACACAACTCAGTTCCTCCCCCCTGCTCCCGACAGCCTTGCCCGCACTGCAGGAAAGGCAGCCGCAGCGCCCGGCCATGGCTGTGCAGCGCCCGGCCCTGGCCCGGATCTCATCAAATATTAAAAATTAAAATATTAATGCTTCGGAGGCAAAATGGCCAGTGACAAATGAGCCGGTGGTGGAGAAAACACAGTGCTGTTCCTCTCCGGGCTGCCCCAGCGCCGGTGGTGGCCAGGGACACACTGTAGGGTAAGAAAAGTTTGCTGAGCTGCCACCGGCCCCGTGAGCAAAGTTGGGAGATGGATGTTCCTCCCCTTCCATCAGCTCCTTTCAACTGGACTGGAGAGAAAGGAAAGAAGGAAGGAAGGAAGGAAGGAAAGAAGGAAGGAAGGAAGGAAGGAAGGAAGGAAGGAAGGAAGGAAGGAAGGAAGGAAGAAAGGAAGAAAGGAGGGAAGAGAGAAAGAAAGATGCATGCAAATAACCGAAGCAGAACTCCAGGAAAATTTACATCGGAGCCAGAAGACTAAGGAGGGAGCGTGGAAAATGCCAGCTGCCTTATAAAGCCACCCCAAAGGACCTCAGGGGGGTCTGGCAGCCCTCGTTAGTGCCTCAAAGTGTGCTGAGATCCTCCTGTACACATCACAATTAGTTACCAGGATCTTTCCTCTGGCAAAGGAATTGGTAGGGGTCTGCTTCACCCAGGACGAGCGATGCTCTGGGTTAAAAAATCACCTTTTTTGAGATTTGCTTTCCAAGCAGAGGTTCGGCTCAACCCATCCTGTGCCCAGGTGAACTTCAACAACTGGAAATCAGAAAATTATAGAATTATAGAACCTTATAGGTTGGAAAAGCCTTTAAGATTGAGTCCAGACATCAACCTAACACTGCCAAGTCCACCACCAAACCATGTCCCTCAGCACCACGTCTAGCTGTCTTACAAATACCTCCAGGGATGGTGACTCCACCACTTCTTCAGGCAGCCTGTTCCAATGCTTGATAACCCTTTCAGTGAATATTTTTTCTTTATATCCAATCTAAACCTCCCCTGGTGCAAATCCTCCAGGCTGGGTGTTTCTGGTAGCTCCACAATGGCTGTGCCCAGGTTTGCTCCCAGCTGGTAGAGCAGACCTCAACCCAACCCCTTCCCAGCTCTTGAGAATGGACCCTTTGCATCTGTGAGGGCTTTAGAGACAGCCCCAGGGCCATCCCCATCCCTCCTTAAACAGAAAATAACAATAGTAAGCCCTGTCCCGCTCTATTTTTGCAGGGTTTTGGCTCTGCACAGCCAGGCCGGCCCGTGGTGGTGAGGCCTGGAGAGAGGAGCTGGTCCCAGGCCCGGCTCCCACTGCAGACACCAAATGCTGCGTGTCCTTCATCTGGCACGTTTGAGCTGTAATTGCAACAGCCTGAACTACCACACGGTTTTATGTGCTGATATTTCATGACATTTTATGTACATAATCTGCATATGTTATTTTTAGCAAACTTTCTCCCTGGGACAGCCTCATGTGTGCCACATCTTGTTTCCATGAGCATGTGCTGCAGTTGGGAGTGGTTTGAGGGTTTTTTTTTCCCTTCTTTTTTTTACTTTCTGTTGTTCTTTCCCCCCTGTCAAGATGGGGTTTGGAATTGCAGAAGCAACACACATACACACCATAATATTTTTCTTTCTTTCACATAGCTGCTTTAGAGTGGGGTAAAAACCCAAAATGCTAAGGCAAGCAAGGCAGCCCAGCTCCTGTTTCCATGCCCTTCCTTGCCTGGGATGCTCTACCATCACCCCCGCCAAGAAATAGCATACTTCTTGGGTGGAAATAGCAACATTCTCCATGGAAATAGCACAATTCTTGGGGCTAATAGCGTTATTCTTGGTGGAAATAGCATCGTTCTTGGTAGAAATAGCATTGTTCTTGTGGAAATAGCATCATTCTTGGTGGTAACGGCATCATTCTTGGTGGAAGAACCCCTCGTTCTTGGGTATTTTGGGAGCAAGACAATTCTTTGGTCTTTGCTGGAAATCGTTTGCTGTGGCTAGTGGGGCTGGCACACGCCGGGCTGCGGCAAGCCTTCTTCTGTTGGGTGTTCTTTGAGGAACGAGGGCTCCGAGCTGCATGTGTGTGAGGGAGGTTGGAGACACAGCTCTTGCCTGGAGACGCTCAGTCCCTCGAAGGGGAAAAATCCCAAACTTTGAAACTTAGCTCTGCCTTATATGTATGGTGGAGAAATTGTTCCTGAAGAAAACTTAAAGCATTTGTGGAAACTTACTGACTGAAATATGAATGCTGGCCCCGGGGACGACATTTTCCCATGGTGGGGGTTGCTGGTCTGTGGATGGAGGAGGTGGTCTGTGCTGGAAGGAGGTGGTCCATGCAGGGATGAGGGTGTCTATGCAGGGATGAGGGGGTCCATACAAGGAGGAGGTGGTCCATGTAAGGAGGTCTATGTGGGAAGGAGGTGGTACATGCAGTGATGAGGAGGTCCATGAAGGAAAAGGATGGTCTATGTAGGGAGGAGGTGGTCCATGCAAGGTGTGAGTGGTCCATGTGGGGAGGAAGAGGTTCATGTGAAGAAGAGGGGGTCCATGCAAGCAGGATGGGGTCCATGTGGGGTTGAAAGGGGTCCATGCAGGATTAAGGGGGTCCATGCAAGGAGGATGGGGTCCATGTAGGGATGAGGGGCGTCATGTGGGGAGGAAGGGTCCATGTGGAGTGGAGGGGTCTAGGGAACAGAGCCATGCCCCAGCCCATCACACTGCTGATGCAGCAACAGCCTCTCTGGCTGAGAAGCACCACCTGGAGATGGTTCCTGAATTCACCAGGGATGTTCCATGGGCTCCTCCAGCCCCCACAGCCACAGGCAGAGGCTGGGTGCCCTGAGCAGAGCTTGGCCAAGGCCAGCCCTTTCAGAAAGGGAAAGGCTATGTCATAAAACTGCCTTTTAGTTCAGAGGCTTTTGGAGAGTCACAGCTGACCAGGCTGAGTTTCCAGCTGACCTTGGGGTTTCCATTAGTGCCAGCAGCTCATGGGCTTCACCAGCAGGCAGCTGAGGTCTGTGCTCCAGCACACAGCCAGGAACTCATTTCTGCTGTGCCAAACAGCCGCTCATCCCCCCGGTCCCATCAGACAGGGAGAGTGTAAAACAAGGGAGAAGGATTTATTTAACTCTGGCATCTTGCTCAGCTGTCCTCCTGATGGTGCCCAGGGGTGGCAGGAACAGCGTGATTCATGGCACCCATCCCACTCCTCTGCTCCTGTTCATGCTGGATGTCCCCAACCGGGGCCGCTGGGCCCAGGGGTGGCATGGGGACACAGGAGACACCACAACACAGTGAAATACCAAACAGCACCCTCTGCAAGTGGTGGGAGCACCTCTGCCCGAGACATCTGGGGCCTTGGTTAGAAGCTCTTGGAGTAATGAAACTTCTATTTTTTATTTCTTTTTTTTTTTTTATTTCCCCAAGCCCTCGATGTGTACTAATGAAGAAATAAAATAAACATTTGGTAACAAACCCAGCATATGGTTATTGTTTGCTGCAAGGACAGGGGAAAACATTACTCCATAACGTGGCGAAAAGGCTGCAGCTGCAATATCACATTACAGGGCCGCGCTTTATTTAATAAAGACTCGTCCTGCCAGCCTTAACGAAATTTTTCCTTCCCAACTCCCTCCCCTAACCCAACCCAAAACCCTCCCAAAACCCCAGCCCCGAGAGGTGGTTTCGGTGCCTTCTGCTTGCGATGGCCACGGCCGGGTCGCATGCGCCCTTCGTTAGCCCGGGAATCTGCTTTCAATTCCGGCCCTTCAGATTGTATTTTCACAGCGACTCATTAGTCACCCAACGCTGACAAGCTGCTGTAAGTGTGCCATCTCCCTCATTGTTTATATGCAAGTGCAGCGCCGAAAATGATTTATTTAGGTTTTAATTAAAATTTGTGGGATAGACCAGTGATTTTTAGCAGTGCCGTTTCTAATTTGCGGTCGCGAAGGGAGAAGGAAAAAAAAAGACTAAAAAAAAAAGAATCGATAGCCTTATAGTATCTATATTTTTAGTGTTACCTTGGGTGGTTCTAACCTGCTGGTTAGATGTCCCCTTTCATGGCTCAGCCAGGACCTTGGGGAGAGGTGGCACCTCATCCTCACAGCAAGGCAGGAGCCTAGGATTATCACCGCAGGTCAATGGATGTCCTGTGAGTTTCACAACACTGGCCCGAGCCCTGAGTGGACACAGAATTGCAGCAATTTAAGGGGATCTGTCTAATTCCACATGCAGCATCCCAGCAGGAAGCCTGGGTAACACAGGGAGGTGGCTGAGCCCCGTGGTCCCCACCAGCAGGACCAGGGACTTGTTTGAAAGCAGAAGTTATAACTTAAAAACACTTTGGAGGGGGAGGTCACACTCTCCGGAATGATCCGGGATTCCTGGGGACATTAGGGCTACAAAGATGATGAGGAGCCTAGAACATCTCTCTTATGAGGAAAGGCTGAGGGACTTGGGTCTTTTTAGTCTGGAGAAGAGAAAGTTGAGGGGGGGATCTGATCAACACCTAGAAATACTTCAAGGGCGGGTGGGGCCAGTCTTTTTTCAGTGGTGCCCAGTGAGAGGACAAGAGGAAATGGGCACAAATTTGTACATAAGAAGTTCTATCTAAACATGAAGAGGAACTTCTCCACTTTGAGGGTGGCAGAGCTCTGGAAAAGGCTGCCCAGAGAGGTGGTGGAGTCTCCATCTCTGGAGACATTCAAAACCTGCTTGGACATGCTCCTGTGTGACCTGCTCTAGGTGGACCAGGTGATCTCCAGAGGCCCCTTCCAATGCCGTATCATTCTGTGACTCTCTTCCCAGCGCCAGCATCCTTTATCCCCACTGAGCCTGGCCGCTGGGATGGATGAAGCTGGACAACCCCCAACAAAGGTGATTTATCTTGATGGTAACTTATTTATGACCCTGAAAAAAATCAGCTGGGAGTGGGGAGGACAAAGGGGCTGTGGAGGGCGAGCTGGCAAATCTTTGGGGGCATCGTTGACCCTGCTCCCCATGCCGTGTGAGACCGAGGTGAGGGTGTGGTGACACCATGGTCTTGCTGGATGGAGATTTTCTTGCTGCTCATGACATTAAGATGCATTTATATGAGGTGCAATAAAGAGACTAAACTTGTGCCCCTCCTGAATTATGAAAGTTAGGGGCCTTTCTTGACCACGGCTCAGAGAAATCCCTGCTATTACCTGATGCAAATATGTATTAATTAAAGCACTTTGGAAATGCAGAGTATTGACCTAAGGGGCTGTAATGGCTCTCCTTGAGCAATTACAATCTATCATACAACTACGTATTTCAGGAGGGATTTTTTTTTTGGAGGCACATTATTGACCAGAGGGCCCTGGGCAGTTTCCTCCTCTCGCAAAGACCCTTCCTGCCCCGGGGCTCACATTGTTCCTGGAGAAATCAGTAGAGGGAGAGATTCTAAATCCCATATTTTAATAAATAGGATGTATTTCATCCTGCCTCTCCCTTACCCCATACCTCCTCTCCCGCTCCCCCATCACCAAGGGCACTTTCGAGACTTCCCACCCACCCAGAGACCCTGGGAAACACCCAGAGCAAAATATTTATACATAAAAGAAAAACTTTGTGCTTTCCAGTGGTGGAAACCCTTTTCAAATAAAGCATTCGTCTCCCGAGACTTACACCTTCTAATTTAATTTTCCCCTAAATCAAACAGTGTATTAATCCCCAATAGAAAACATGTTCCAGTTGCACAAACAATATTTAAATGGTATAATAGGGACATCTTTTATAAATACTTCTAACAAATCCTGAAAAAAAAAACGAATGTGTGGGCTATAATTAATCGAAATGCCAAGTGCCAGCTAACCAGGGAAACTCCAGCATCATAAATCTGCCCCGAGCTTTCTCACACATGCTGATGGATGGGGACTCGGAGCTTAAATATTTAACAATCAATAATTCAAATACCTATCCTACCCTATTAAATTTGTCACATTTATTTATAAATGCAACATCCAGCTGAAGTTTCTCTAAAAGTGGTGCATCTTCCACCTAGTAGCACTTCTTTGACTTTGGAAGAAAAAACCCAACCCATCATTTCTGTGGGGAAATAAGGAAAAATGGGGAGGGGGGAGAAATTAAACCCCATATAACAAAATAGTTGGCTGCACCTCCTTCATCCTAATAGGTTTGGATAATGCAGTGTGCAGGCAGGTGTTATGTTGTATGAATCACATTTATAGGAACATTTTCCAATTTCTTCGCCGCCCAAGGCAGGGAGCTGCCGTTCATCCTCCACAGATGAATATTTCTGTGGCACGGGGCGGGCTGTGGTCCCTGCCTGTGCAGAGCCTCCTGCCCTGAGAAAATCGGGCAGGAAAAAACCTGGAGAAATGGGTGGGTTTGGGTCTGATCTGAACAGCAGTGATGCTTTGCTTTGCCCTGTGGGAAGGAAGAGCGGGACAGAAGGAAATACACAGTGGGTCCAGTGCTGGCAAGCAAGAGGTCATTCACTGGCTAATAATAATAACAATATAAAACTTATAAATCTTGCCATTTTGCAGTCCCAGCAGCCTGATTCCATATTTCAAAGGTTTTGAGGGAAAATGGGGATGGGTCCCTGGTTTCTCAGGTGGCTCCTATTGTGTAGGGCAATCAAGATGATTAGGGGGTTGGAGCATCTCCCTGATGAGGAAAGGCTGGGAGAGCTGGGACTCTTTAGCCTGGAGAAGAGAAGGCTGAGGGGAGACCTTATTCACGCTTGTAAGTATCTGAAGGGTGGGCTGAAGAACGATGGAGCTGGACTCTTTTCAGTGGTTCCCAGTGACAGGATGAGGGGCAACAGACACAAAATGAGGAAAAACCTTTTGCTGGTGAGTCTCTTTCTCTGGAGACCTTCAAGCCCCACCTGGATGCAGTCCTGAGGGATGTGCTCTGGGCAATCCTGCTTTAGCAGGGGAGTTGGACTGGATGATCTCTAGAGATCCCTTCCAACTCTGACAATTCCTCTCCTGTCCCACGGCCCCAATAAAACAACACTACCAGGGAAAGCTTGGTTGTGTTTCCATCCACCCAGAGGAACAGGATGTGTCTCGGAGCATCCCATTTGCCACCAGAGACTTAGCCATGCCTCCAGCTGCCCCTGGCAAGGAGGGTCCCTTTGGCCTCTGAGCGTCTTAAAGGAGCACCAAAACTGGGCCAGGAAGGTCATGAAACTTCTGGACCCACATTTCTGGAAGGATTTAAAAACCTGTCCTGGAGCTGCCTATGGGTAAGGGAGGTGGGGGGGTGCCATCCCTGTCCCCCCGTCCCTACTGGAGCATGCCTGCGGGCCCGAGCACCAGTTACAGCAGCATAAATCTCCATCGCAAATTTATTGCCATAATTTATCAGCTCATGTTGCTGAATGGCCAAGCAGTTAATTTTAAAATGAAGTAGTGCTATTTTCATTAATACCCTTGTGCTAACTACCCATCACAACACACGGAGGCAATTAATACCGTGTTGCTGAAGTACTGAACCAATAAATATTTCCAGTCTTGGCTTGTCTTCGGCAGATGAAAGACATCAGACGAACCCACCACCTTGGTACTACTCCCTGAGTCCTTTTCCTCTTGCACCATCAGGAGTATTTGCAATTAAGGAAGAGATTTAGTGGCCCGATCCAGCAGTAACAGGAATTTAAGAGGCTGCTGTTTCACGACACGTGAGTAATTCCTCCAGGAGATCTGTGCAGCAGCAATAAGGTTGAGAGGAGACTGAAACCTCCTGAAGATTCTCTATCAGCAATACAGAAGTAATTTGGCACAGTCTGCAGTTGAGGAAAGAAAGGTGAGGACACCCAACATGTTGAAATTCGGTGCAAAAACTTTGTCACCCCAGCTCTTGCTGCAACTTCATCCCCCCACTGGTCATGGAGCATCCTTTTGAGGGGATAAAAGGGTTTGCATGTGGGCCCTGGTGTTTCTGGCCAGAACGGGCATTTCAGCCCGTATTTCTTCCACGGATGAGGAATCAAATGCTGACGAATGGAACCTCACTAGAAAAGGGAGCTCGGGGGCGGCAGGTTTCTCACCCTGCCCACCAACCCAGGCTTCATGGCCCGCAAATCTCCCTGTGAGCACCTCCCAGTGCTTCTCCATCCATGGCAGAGCAGCAACTGCCCGTGTTTCTCTGCCTAAACACCACCCTGGACTTGTTTTCCACCCGAAGTTTTTAATTCACTGTTGGCGGGCTATTGCGTATTCTTCCTGCGTCCCGAGGCCAGCTGACACATTTTGATAGCAATAAATAATAAATGGGGTTTATTTCCTTAGATGTTGATGAAGAACTTTTCTTCTGCGGGAAGAAAGAGAAAGTGAGAAAGAAAGAGTGAAAGGAAAGGGGCGAGAAAAGGAGGAACCTTCCCTGTGTAGTGTAATCTAATTTATTTATTTTCTTTTTAAAAGCATCTTTTCATTTTTTCAGTGTGTCTTCACGCAGTGACGTGTGTGGGTAGGTCCCTGTCTCTCTCTCCCACCCCGATACTGTGAGGGTGGTGAGGCACTGGTTGCCTGGAGAAGCTGTGGAGGCCCCATCCCTGGAGGGGTTCAAGGCCAGAGAGTTGTGAGGGTTCAGCCTGGAGAAGATGAGGCTCCTGGGAGACCTTAGAGCCCCTTCCAGTCCCAAAAAGCCCCTTTTGGGACTGGAAGGGACTCTAAGGTCTCCCCAGAGTATTCTCTTCCAAGGTGGTGAGACCCTGGCCCAGGTTGCCCAGAGAAGCTGTGGAGGCCCCATCCCTGGAGGGGTTCAAGGCCAGGCTGGATGGGGCTTGGAGCAACCTGGTGTGGTGGGAGGTGTCCCTGCCCAGGGCAGGGGGTTGGAACTCGATGATTTTCAAGGTCCCTTCCAGCTCTAACCATTCTATGATACCCCCTGCTCAGAAGAAGCACCCTGTCCCTCCCTCCCACCCTGGCTGCCCCCAGCCAGGCCAGGCCTGGGCTTGTCCCTGATCCACGGGAGGATTGTCACCATTCGGGCTCGTTTTTGCTGCCTGGAGACAAGTTTTCTGCCCCAAAGTGGGAGCCCTGACACCTTTCTCCCCCCTCTTCTCAGGGCTCGTGAGGGAGTTGCTGCTGGAGAGGCCCTGCTTGGGGCACCGTGTTTTCCGTGAGGACAAATTGGGCTTTTCCTTACGATTTAGTCGCCTTCGTGAGAAAAAAAGCTGAACAGAATGGGCTCCAACCCTCCCCAGCTGCTACAGCGGGCACCAGGGCCACCAGGGCACCCTCTGAGGTCGGTGACATTAGAGCTGGCGCTGCCCAAACCTCCTGTCCTGGCCCTGCAGCTGGAACCGAAACTGCCTGGAAGTGTGAGAAAGGAAACAGCAGCTGAGCGTCGGGCAACTATTTTGCTAGAAAACACTCATTTCCCCACAAAATAACGTGGAAGAACTGGTGTCATGGCTGGTGCTGCCCTGGTAAGGGCTGGATGTCCTTGTGGTCTCCATCTCCTGTCCCTCAAGGCCACACGGCAGAGCTGCACCATCCCTCAGTGCTTTTTTTTTTTAGGTAGAAAACAGCCAGAATGGCTTAAATGCCAAAAAATACCCTTCTGCAAATGTTAATGTCTGCACCTGTCTGTCTTTTAAGAAGAAGTGAAAAACTTGGAAGATTTCTTTAAAGGTTGTTAAGGAAACCCATTTTTTTCCCCATCCCACACCCGCAGAAGCTCTGCAGAGCGGCTGTTCTTTGGAAATGTGGTAATATTTTTAAAGTTTGGCCACCTTTAAAGATGTAGAGCAGCGTTTGCAGAATTAATTAATCCCCTCAGTCTTTCCTAGGTGTGCTTCGTGTCTTTGGGTGATTTAATCGGCAGAGGCTTGCTGAAGAGACATCTGTTATCGTGTGAGGGATGATTTTGTGTTGAGGGGACACCATCCGCCAGGGAAGGGATGATTTTGTGTTGAGGGGACACCACCAGCTGGAGAAGGGATGATTTTATTGAGAGGACATCACCAGCCAGGGAAGGGATGATGATTTTGTGTTGAGGGGACAGCACAAGCCAGGGAAGGGATGATTTTGTGTTGAGGGGACACCACCAGTCAAGGAAGGGGTGATGATTTTGTGATGAGGGGACACTACCAAGTCAGGGATATTTTGTGTTGAGGGGACATCACCAGCCAAAGAAGGGATGATTTCATGTTGAGGTGACACTGCCAGCTGGGGAAGGGATGGCCTGTGGGACAACAGCGACTCCTTTTAACCAAATATCTGCAGGATTTGGGACCAGCAACCGCCTGGGAACTTGCCCAGGTTGCCCAGAAAGGCTGACGGTGGCAACCATGGCCTCCACAATTTCCCCCCCGGGCCCTGACCTCCACCCCGCGCCCGACTGAAAGTAAAGAACCACACGGCCCGTTAGCATTAGCAATTTTTTATTTTCCTTTTTTGTTGCATAGGAAATGCAGTACTTGCTTCCAGTAATTGTATTGTAATGTGAGAAGGTGGTAGCACTAATGGTTGAATACAAGAGTTAAACTAATCCACACCAGCTCAAAAAACCTGCGGAGACTTAGTTGAATAAGAATGGATGCCCACAGTGATTCTCAACCAATTACAATTTTTTTTTTGTTGTTTTTTTGTTTTTTTTCTTTTTTTCACAGAACACAGTAAAACTAAAATGGTAACTATGAGAGTCAATACAAGGATACTAGAGGCACGAGGGGCCTGACTCATAAAAAAAACAAAAACAAAAAAAGAAAAAAAAAGAAAAAAACCAAAACAAAACAAAAAAAAGAAATGAACACGACATGGTATTAACACGGGTGTCAAGTGAATTTGCAGCAGATCTTTCAGGCGGCCGGTGGCAATTGGAGCGCCCCGAATTTTAAAACCGGTGGCTGCGGGGACTCGGGNGGGGGGGCGGGGGGGGGGGGGGGGGGGGGGGGGGGGGGGAACCAGCCTGGGGCAGCGGGGCCGGGATGGAGATTTCCAGATTTCTCCTGGATTGTATTTCCAAAGCAAAGAATTTCGCAGCACCTTTCTTTCCCCACGGCGGCGGCCGCAGCGAGAAGAGGCAGTGGCAGCGGGTGCCAACCGGGCACTCTCTTCCTACCACGCTCCAGCTACAAACTCATCTGTTTTTTTCTTTCTGGGTTTTTTTAATGTTTTTTTTTGTGGGTTTTTTCCTTTCCTTTTCTTTTCTTTTTTTTTTTTCTTTTTCTCCTCCTATTAATTTGTGGATGAAGATGAAAGGNTCCTTTTTTGTTGCATAGGAAATGCAGTACTTGCTTCCAGTAATTGTATTGTAATGTGAGAAGGTGGTAGCACTAATGGTTGAATACAAGAGTTAAACTAATCCACACCAGCTCAAAAAACCTGCGGAGACTTAGTTGAATAAGAATGGATGCCCACAGTGATTCTCAACCAATTACAATTTTTTTTTGTTGTTTTTTTGTTTTTTTTCTTTTTTTCACAGAACACAGTAAAACTAAAATGGTAACTATGAGAGTCAATACAAGGATACTAGAGGCACGAGGGGCCTGACTCATAAAAAAAACAAAAACAAAAAAAGAAAAAAAAAGAAAAAAACCAAAACAAAACAAAAAAAGAAATGAACACGACATGGTATTAACACGGGTGTCAAGTGAATTTGCAGCAGATCTTTCAGGCGGCCGGTGGCAATTGGAGCGCCCCGAATTTTAAAACCGGTGGCTGCGGGGACTCGGGGTGGTG
>VXBW01007184.1:0-41176 GCA_013400375.1 Thinocorus orbignyianus
TCAACAGGTCTGGTGCCATACAATTCTCTCCTTCTCTTTTACCCAAAGACACCTATTGGTGGGGAATGGGCTGGACTCGCACGCATTGGTGGTGCCTCCAAGACATGAGCAGCATTCCTGTGGTTGGGAAAGAAGATTGATTTGGCACAATATCCAGGCAGAAATGCTTTATTAGAAATACTGTCAAGTGACATGCTTTGACCTGGGATAACTGCACATTCTTACTATTTTCTTCCCTTTCTTCTTGAGGGATTTGGAGCTTTTACCAAAGGCATTTTCAATATCAAACTAAAGTAAAAACAGAATACAGACTTTTAAGAGGTGTTGAATCATTTTCCTTCCTGAAGGCCATGGTGGGTCTCTAGCCCAGTCTATCCTTTTCTCTAGTCCAGAAAGGTAGCAAATATTTGCAAGAAAAAAATGCTTCCAAGGCAGACCTTTGCTGGCCTTTTTGCAATGAGCCAATAAGGATCAGTCCAAGGCCAGGATCCACATATAGCAGAAATCCATAAAATTAAAATTCTATTTAGCTTTGTTTGGGGGTGTGTGTCTGTTATTTCCAGCATTTGTTTATCCTATGTACTATTCAATTTACTTGCTTACAGAGTGAAACAAAATCAATTGAACACATGATTGTCAATTCCTTGTGGAAAATTGCTTAAATTCTGTGATCTATGGTTCAAAGTGAGAACAGAATGCTTAATTAGAGTTTAATTATCTTGGAAGACATGATGCTCTCTGATTTCTTTTGTTTTATTTCTTTACTTGCTCAGTGGTCCCTGTTGAAGTGTTCTTCATCTCTAGCAGAACCAGGTGCACAGGCTGACTCTGCGCAGTTCACTGCATGGGAGAATATTTTTTTTCTTCAGTCTCACGCGTACATGTTTATCTGTCCAACTGACCGGGTACCAAGAAAACTACAATAAGCCTGTTAACGTGAGTCTGATCCTTAAAACTGATGACTAAACAACGAAAGAAAACACCCCAGAGGGATTTACACTGGCTCAGATTTCATGTTCTATTTCAGTCACTGTTTTTAAGGCTAGAAATAGGGTTTATTAGAGAACTGTGACTTTTGACATTGAAAGCCACCACTGCCCCACCAGTTGTGATCTGGCACCGGCTGAACTGGATGAGTGTTTTCCCTAGGCCAGGCTAGGTACCTAAATCTCAGCTTTCCGTTGTAACCAGGCTCCTGAGATGCTGATATGCTGCAGGATGTTAAGAATATATAGATTCCAAACCACATTAATTTGGGTGGTAGAAAAAGGGGTGGAAATGGGCTGTGTCTTGATTTAGATCTCCATCTTTAGATCTTTGTTCTGGCATAGAAAGAGTTAGATCTCCACCAGCAGTAAACTGATCTGCTTAAAACTGCAACTGGGTTTGTGGAATGTTTTGTTTGGGTAGGACTTTTTGTTGGGTCTATTTAACTTGAATTAGTTCCCAGGTTATCATCTTCCCTCCTGGGCTGCTGGCACAGAAAGGGGCAAAACAGAAGCAGGAGCAAATAGAGGGGAGAATTTTGGCACCAGTGCCAACCTGTGCTGGCTTATTAAGGTCACTGAGTTGTGGTGTGAAGCTCTACCTGAATCGTAAGTGAAACAAGGGGAAGGAAGGCATGAAAATTCATGGGACTTTTGACACTGAAAATCTTCACATCTGGTTCAGTATCAAGAGTGGGTTTGGATTTGAGTTTTACTCGAGTTTTGGAATTTTTTTAAGTTTCACTTATCTGTGCTAAACAAGGATAAACGTATTCATTAACTTCTAACCAGTTAGGTTTGTGCTGTTTGATGTTGACAAAGACTTCTTCATGTCAGATGAGGAGAGTTTGGCTGGAAAACTTGTTACATGTAAGAAAACTGGAATTAAGAGCTCTCTGAGTAGTTGTGTTTGCAGAAGATAGTTTTTCTCTTTTGTATATCTTCTTTTCCCTGAGGAACCTCCTGTGACAGTGTGTTGTTTTCCTGAGGAGCCATTATTTAAATAAGAGCATATAGCAGATTAAATAAGAAAAGGTTGCCTTCAGCGTCAGGATTCCTCCAGGCTCCCTCCTTGAGCTACACAGCCCAAAATAAAAGCTGACATTTGAGCAAGCCCAGGTGATGTTTGTGTTATTTGCAATAGTCACCTCGTAATTCAACCTTAAACTGGGAAAGTGAACAACTAAGCCACGGAAGGTGTCAGGAATCCTTTCCGTTGATATTGCTGGGCTTGGATCAGGCAACGGTTTATTAGCACTCTTGGGATTGCAGGAAGTCAACACTGAGTGACAATGGCATTATTACTGGCTGTCACTGCTAATGTCAATGTGAACATTAGGTCTATAGCACGTAAAATGAGTCAAGAAATCTAAGCCCAGTAGAAATAAAGAAGGAAAATCTAGGAGAGGAAGGCTCGCAGTGCTATTTTTAATCTGTTTGAATCTATTAATAGTCTGGTAACAGATCTTTGTATATTATTTGATTATGTTTCTGTGCTGGTTAATTTGTTTGACTATGATTAGGGGATTCTGAAAAATAATGCTAGCTTTTTTTGCTTTAACAGAAGAATCAAAGCTGACGCATCATTATCTGTGAAAGACTGTGAGTGCTCCTCCTGCTTTTGACACATGTTCATTTATTTACCCCATGAGTCGAGAATACAAACCCTGGCACTCCAGAAGGTACTTGCCCATATGGTTTCACCTGCATTCACAAAATGTGGGAAGATTTTGCCAATTTAGAGCTCAAACCACAACCCCTGCTTTTCAGGGAAAGCTAGATTTATAACATCTTCTAATTGTATTGATTTCCAGAGTTGAACTGGGATGGTACTTCTGTTCCCAGGAACAATATCTCATCCAGGCCTATTGCAAATGAGAAAGAAGACAAAAATAGACAGGTTAGAAAGCATTTGAAATACATCTAAGAAAGCTGGATGTAATCAAGGACTGAAACTTGTACTTAAAGTAATACAGGAAGCTGGAGACAAGTTGTTTTATGACAGATAAATATGAACAAATTTTTTATTTTGGTAGGTACTACTGCAGTGGCTCTCCAGCAAAGATGCCATATGGATGCTCCGGATGCATCTGTCAGTACCTGCCACCTATGTGTGACCTCTGCTCTTTGACTGCTTGGAGTTATTAGAAGCGGTTGCAGGTTAAATCAACTTTTGGCTTGCTCTAAGTTGGATCAAGCACTGTTTTGATGAACAAATGTGTGTGGTGTAAGAAATTTGGCTGCTGCTTCTGTGAGCAGGGGAATACCATGCAAACCAGTAGGCAATTTCTGGGAAAGAAAGCCAGGAGCTGAAATGCTTGTGCAGTATGTGAGAAGTTTAGACTCTGTCCCTTTTGTCCATGCAGTTTTCTGCACTGTTCCATCTTCCTAAAATGTGACGTCTCCTTTATTTCTCCCTCACTATAAAGAATAACCTGATCCAAAGCACTTCCTAATGAATGTAATTAGGAAGGAAGCATTTAGCAGGATGGAGTTTGTTTTAACTACAAGAAGACCTGAACCATCATACTTTCGTAATTTATTTTCTTGCATTTTATTTTTCACCACTTTTGCAGCTTCTGAACAAGTCAATGAGCAGTTTCTCATCAAAGATCCCAGATAATGTTGTCTCTGACACAATACACCGAGGTGCGTTTTCACTGTGGTTCAGTAAAAATATCTTGATGGGAATTAAAGAGCCCCTCTCCTTCTAGACTTAGCAGTTTGTTATCAGATTTACATGCTTTTGTTTTTTCTTTGTGAAAAGCCTAAGTCAAAGAATTTGGAGAGTTACTCCAACAGCTAATTGTGCCGGCTTCCCTTCACAGGCAACTGTGAGCTCTTCTGCTGCTGAATGAAGCAGAACATTGACATTGCAACACATTTGAACTCTCCTTGTTTTGGTTCTTTTTGTGAGGGAATATTTCTTTTCTAACTCTCCTGATGCCCTCAAAAAGGGAATCATCAGCTGGAGCTGGAACTACTATATTGTCTAAGTGCCCAACTCTGATTAGGGTAAAGGAGAAATAGGATAAAAGTAGGTGAACCACATAGCATTAACATATAAATTACTATCTCGATAGCTGGATGTGCCAGCGCTAGCAGTGTCTGAGCTTGAGGATTTTTTTGGGAATTCTCACTTTCAGCATCTGCCATAGGAAGGGAGCAATGTCATCCTGGGATGCGAAGCAAAGTCTGAATCTTAGCAGATCAGACCCTGAGAAAGGCATTTCTTTGCCTTGCAATTCCCAGCTCGTGGCTAGCTTGTTTCTGTAGGAAAGTCATTGTCCTGAGGCAGGTGAAGATGGAAATGGGAGCTGGGACCCAGTAACAGGCATCTCACCAGCCTGCTATGGCTTCGACAGCGGAGGGAGAGCACTTCTTCCTCTCCTTCATGCCCTCCTCACAGAGAATTTAACATACCATTTTGTCCTGTGAAAAATAGCAGAAAGGAATCTCTCCACACATTCTGAAGAACACTAAGTCCAAGAGCAATAGGAATCATCTCATTTTATAATAGTCTGTGAAAACTGAGTTTCTAGCAGAAGTCATTCCCAGAAGTGGGCAGCTGGCCAATGTGCGATGCCACATATCTGCTAGAAACATGAATTAGACTGGCAACTTGAACTACTTTCCTTAAAATAAAGAATGAATTAGTTACCTCTGAGTAAATGAAAGCAAGAAGGTCGTTTGTCTTACGCTGATGGTACTTAGTATACGGAGTTTTCCAGCTGCATTATTGCAACATCACTTGTTTTCCCACCACGTGCTGTCAATTTTCACACCACATTATATTCAAGAATCAGAAGTTCTAGCTAGATTTTATTTGTCTCTTATTAGCACCTGGCAGGGTCCTGCTGAAATGCCTTTTTAAGCTGTCCTTTGGTGATCAGTCAGCTGAGTAAGTAATGAACACCCATGGAGGTATCTGAAACGTATAATGAGGTAAAAAATGCACAAAGGTATCAGGATGGCTATTTACACCTAAAATATTGAAATTTTCATCATTTCTTACAGCTTTTTTCCCATGTCACATGCATTTCCTTCAGAACACAGTGATAGTTACATTGTATTAAAAGAGATTTTTAGATCACAAAGCAATGTGTTGGTGCCCTCCGTCAAAATGAAGGAAAAAGATACTGATGATGTACGGATACCAGTGTAGAGATTCAAACTTCTATAGAATCAGACGCTTTTGTCCCTGTAGTAAGCTGCGGCCTTAATAGCCCTTTAGAAAGTGCTGGCTTCATAATTATTTTGTTTTACAAAATTACACTGAATTTCAAAGAACCTAATCCATTGAAGTTGCTTGCATTATAAATACGACAGATGAAGGTGAAATTTAAGTGGTGCAGAACTAGCTCAGGGGAGCAGCCCAGATCTTCGTTTAGCTGTTACTGATGTGTCAAGAAGAAAAAAGAGTTGATTGCTGATTTATATGCCTTGTCTTTCATTATGTTATATTTCTGCTGTGCAGGGGGTCACAACAGAGTCTATTAACAACAACCAAGGCAGAACCAGCTGATCTTCTTACAATCATGTCAGATTCTCTTCCAAATTGCTGTTAGTTGCTTTTTCTCCATTGTTGTCTCCAAAGTTTGCAGCCTGCTCTCCCAGCCATGACTAGAATTTTAACGGCCTTGCAGTCTGTTGTCTATTAGGGTTTTTATTAGTATTAATATGGTCTATTTTTCTAGCTGTCTGTTTCACTATATTTAATTTCAAACTGTTTCTGAAGTATAGGCTAAAGGGGTGCTCTCAAGGCACTGTTTGCTGAAAGTTCATTTTAAAGCCATTAATATATGCCTCCAGAAAACCCGCATATTAGGTTACACAGCAAAGGCTCCAGAGCCCAGCTTCTAAGGACCCATATGATTTACTCCCAGCTTTGAAGATCTCGACACTCTTTTATACCCAAATAAAAGGTTTGTCAGAACAGAGCACCTCACTGTTCAAACGTACTGACAGTAATCTGCATTTGGCTTTATACTGTGGTCGTGGTTTCAGAGATCATCTACTTCCTACAAACTTAATGAAAAGCAGAGGTTTTCTGTAGAGGAAAAGGCTGAGATACAAATTCACCTTCGACTGGAGGCCCAAGAGACCCAGGTAGGCAAAGACAGATGCTGCAGAGCTCCCACCTGGTAATTTGCTCACAGATCCCTGAGAAGCTGGTCCCTGCTATTTCTGCGGTGTGAAGAACTATTTGTTCAACCTTGTTTACCCCCTGTCCGGAAGGTGATTTAAGGAATGAAGAAAGATAAAATGCTGGAGCCCATGTGGCTGCCAGCTACAAGCAAGAAAGGGAGATTTCCTGTTACTTTAATTAAGCAACGTTTTCTTTTGAGCCCAGAGTGCTCTCATTGCCTGTGTCAATAGCTGCCAGACAGGCAGAATTACAGCTGCCACTCTTCCCCAGGCAATATAAATCTGTGGAGAGCAGAACACGGGGAAAACACGACAGAAATGTGGAATTTCTGCAATGCATCTTTTAATCTGATGTGTAAGAAGGAAAAAGAGAGAGCTCTGTTGTAACACACCAGTTTTGTTAGGTATGGTTTTTATACAGAAATCTGCAAAGGTTCACAGTGTCAAAAAAAGTCCATTTCCCAACACTGGGTGTAGGTGCTGTGCTTGAGCAGCGCTCCCCCTGGTTTCTGGCATCTTGGGAATTTTGAGTGAAACTTTAGCCTTGTCCCACCTTTTCCCAGTACTGCTTGAGTAACACATACTGGTTTAAACAAAGGACTTCATTAATTTTATCTCAGGGCCAAATTCCCCTTTTCTTAAACAACAGATTCTTATCTCTGTAATATTTGAAATCAGAGCCTGAGCTATGTATCTTCTGCCCCAGGTTTGGATGAACTCTCAGATAAAAGCATGAAACCAAATCAAAACGGAGTTGTGTTTGGAAATAACTGACATTCTCTGGTGAAAAGCCTTAGTTGCTATCTTTATTTTTTTTGTTATTTGTCTTCTGCTCTATTTTTCTTAGTTAGCAAAGAATTTTTTCTTTGGCACAAGCAAGGCAACACAAGAAGTCATCTTTTACAATTTATACACAGGGTAGAAAGCTTTATTTTCTTCCCAGCTTCTTTCACCAGTCCACAGCAAACATTTATCTTCTGATTCCTCTAACAGGATGTGACTTGTTGTGACATCATATTTTGAAAGGCTGCAATTTAATGGGTGTATTTTATCCCCCCCTTCCCCTACACACAGACATTTTGCAATCGTTAAATCATTTAAAATGCAGCGCAGCCTCCTGGTGACTGGAATTGCTGCCAGGGGCTTCTCCAGTGCACTTGCTCACTCATGCACATTGCACTTTGCACAAGTCCACCACAAATAAACATTTTCTGCATCACGCTTGCTCAGAACCACTCACAGTTCCCTGGTTCTAGGACAGTACCGCGCACTGTAATGCAAAATTGAGGTGCCGGGCTCTAAGGTACCGAGAATTAGCCATACTGCCTTAACGTGTGCACTGAAGCTACAGAAACAAGAACATTGAGTTCCTCCAATTATTTCACCAGTAGCAAGTATAAAAGTCCACAGCAACACACCAATAACTTAACTATCAATTTCCTCCCCTCACAGTATAGATCAAAGACAGAATTCATTCCACCAGGGAAGCACCCTACGGAAATTCTGAGCTGGCAGCTGAAGCAGTGCTGTATATAAAATGTCTCTGGTTCTATTAGTATTTGTGCCATTCCTGATGAGAATCTTTAATCGTCCACACCTGATTCAGGGGAGACCAAAAAATACCGTATTTTCTTCTGTGAATGAACTACGTGAACATTTACATTTTTTGTTCATTATTTTAAATAAATAGAATTGACATGAAGCAGTAGATTTCAGGTGGGTTTTACAAGATGGGATTGCCCTCTCTGAGAAGAAACCAGCCCTGGAGAATGGGCTGCTTCAGGGTCTGTGCTACTCCAGAAGTTTGTCACCTCCACCAAGGCTGTGAGTGACCTGGCAAAATCTTAGCACCTGGTCTTTGCTCTTGAAAGTAATGTTTCTCAGTCGAAAGAGAAGGAGCATGGATGTCTTGACCATCTCTCTCAGAGGCAGACTAAAGCTCCATGGTGTGTAGGAGGTGAATGAATAAGTGTGGGTGCTGAAGAAAGAATAACCACAATAACACAGGGCTACATGTGGACAAATGAACAGCCCGTGTGCTAATATCACTGTCATGACATTCGTGAGTGTAAATGCCACACACAAGCCTGTCTTTTCCTCAGCTCTCTTTCTCATGAGATCATTCTGGCAACTCATATTTCTTAGCTCAGAACAGAATTTCATCCATATTCTTCTTTCCTTCCTTTTTTCCTTTTTTTTTTTTTTTTTTTCCAGGCACTACCTGATTCTTGGTTTTGGTTTATTCTCTACATGTAGAAAGAGCTAGTGTTTCAAAAAAACACACCTTAACATTCAGAAACTGAGCATGTACAGTAGAACAAATTGTCCAAGCAGATCATGACGGTGAAACTGCAGACCAGTGCAGCTGCTGGGTGCTTTTGACTGTGCAACAGCTGTTGAGTGGGTCATACAATCGACAAAAGAGCACATGCAAGTGTCTATGCCGTTTCATAAGAAAATAGAAAGGCATACACTACCATGAAGTCTTAGAAATCCTACCTACATATGTCTAATCGCATAGCAAGGAAAGAGCAATGTTTCTGCTTTGGCTCTGGTATGAAGAGTGAGTTCAGTCAGCTGAGAGCATCAGGGAAAGGAAATGAGAAATGCCAAGAGCCTCGACTTTCGAAAGCCATGGAAACACGTGCACAGATTTCTTCTTTGGGTTACGTTCTTTTCTGTTAAAGGAAATGAAAACATCTGTCTGGTGATGTCCTGAACAACAGGGTTTGTTGCCAGTTTCCCTGCTATTAAAAGCCAATCATGTGTGTCCCTGCAGAGCAGAGCAGCCCGCAAGCTGGTCTGGATCCTCTTCTCAGCTAAACTGTGTGGTGCCTACAGCAAACCGGGAGCCCATTCCTTAGTACATATGTTATACCAAGACATGAAAAATCTCATGACTGGCATTTGAGTGGGAACCTTATCTCTCAGTAGGTCATGAGCATGCATAGAGGTTGTTCCCAGTGCTCCTCACAGGTGTCAGGATCCCACAGCTGGGACCACAGAGTAAAAATGTGGAGGACAAGGCTGGTTTCTGAACGTTGCCCTGTGGAAGTCGAGCATCTTGTGCTCTTTCAATCTCAGAAGGGAAATAATGACCATTACAGAAATAAAATGTTCTTTGTTGGGCTAAGGAGTCCTTTTACAGACTGAAGAAGGAAGGAAGCGGGAGCCCTGGGCAGAGTGGGAACTGCCAGGTTGTGGACCCAGCTTCTCTGCCTCTTTTCAGGACTCTGAGTGAAGCAGCGCACAACCCCCAGTATTCACATGCCAGGTGGGGAGGTGAGGGCTCCCTGGGTGTTCTCTCTCCCACACTCCTCAAGAGCGTCTGTATAACTCAGTTCATGTATGTTGAGTGCCTGGTACCTTTATTTATGCTGTTTATGTTTTCCTATATCAGTAGTATAAGGATTATCTAAGCTTCCTCCAAGTGCAAATTACCCTTCATACCTATGTTGTTTTATAAAATCCTTGCAAAAAACCCCAAACCAACCAACAACAAAACAAACCAACAAACAAATCCACAGATTTGAGATTTTGTTTTGAGCAGGAAAGACATTTCTTTATATCATTATAATAACTGAAAATTCCTGGTTATTACTAATATCTAAATTAACACTGAATTAATTAATTCATTAACTAAAAAATATGGAATAAGAGTTTTCAAACACCACGAAGAAAATTTAATATCATTGAATTAAAAAGCTACTGGTCTCTGCTGTAAACATAGCACTTTGTTTTTGTACATGGTCAAACATGGAATGAGGCAATTTAGCCAAAGGAAATGATAAGCAATGTAAGCCATCGCAGCCCCATGGAAATCTGCAGAATGCCAATAATTTAATAAAACATGTGCTTGCTAGATCAAATACTCCTAACTCTCTTTGCTCTGCAGTGAAACCGTGAGATCCAAGCAGAAGGTAAGCTGAGATACTGTGCTCTCCGAATCAGTAAATTGCTGAGTACCTAAAATCATCAGCTACTTCAATTATTCTTGGTAGCAGGATGTATCTGTGTTTAAATAGATGTTAAGGTTGTGACTGTAAACAGGAAAAAAAAAAAAAAAAAAAACAAGCANAAAGGAGTTAAGGGTTGGACCGGAAACAAGAAAAAAAAAAAAAAAAAAAAAAGCCATGCTGGAACAGAAAAATAAAAGCAGATTATTTCTAACTAATGTGAGACAACAGTTTAGAAGTGTGAAACCAAATTTTAAAATATAAAATGAAAGGATAGTACAAAGAACAGTTCTTGCTCATGGCAATGCTGAAGTTGGCAGGAGAGCTGACTGCAGGTAAACAGCTGAAGCACAACAAATATATACGTGTTCTGTACATCAGGAGAATATGCATTTTGTATATCAGTAGTATGCTTGTGCATGGGGAGTAAATGATGCAATATGTCAGTATGTGATACCAATGCTTTTTAAATTATATTTGCTTCAATAGTTATGTATATTGGTTGCAGAATGAGTCCTTTCAAATCCAAATTCCCATTATAGTTAATGCATGCTTAAAATGTATATTAAAATGTGTATTGAAAATCACAATACTTTTATTACTCTTATTGAATAAACTGGGAGAGAGCAGTATATAGTTTAGGTATGTGGTATCTAAAAGTTTGAAACCAGTTCCTCATACCTCCTCTCTGGTGTCAAACACCCTGAATTGCAGCCCAGACCACAGCCCAGCTCCTTGCTCAGGCAAAAGTTAGCTCTCACAAGGGAAAAAATAAGTGAAAGGCTGCACAGGGAAAGTCATACGAACCATCAGAAATACATATTCAAATGTCTTGATCTTTGCTTGAGTTGCAGATGGGTATCAAAAATAAATACAATTTCCCTCTCACTTTCACTTCTCTCCATCAGACGATCTGCCCAGGGAAGGCTGGCCACTATCTGCCACAGCTCTGAAGCTTTCCCCATCATTTGTACAGAGATCACCAACACATTTCAGGGACCTCTGTCATCTGTGGTTACGCCTCCTGCCAACCCAAGTGCCCCAGCAATCCTTGTGGCTTGGGCTAACAACCTGTCTGCTGGGGGAGTGAACACACACCTGGTAGGGAGAGAGCCTAGTGTGTGCTGTGCAGGGTGACTGATGGCTCATGTGTGAAGTGGAGCTGTTGTTTTAATGACCCTGTAGAGAAGCCAGTCTTACTGAGATCAACACTGAGGTGTCCCTGGAGGAGGAGCCAAGGCTCCTGCCTGAAGCCGTCCACAATGGGGTGCAATCTCAAACAAAGACATGGCTGGATTGAAAGCATTTTTGTTTTCATGTTGAGGGAAGGCTTTCTGGGATTTCATCCTCTCATTTTGCCTTTGCTGTTAGTATAAATGCACATATAATACACAGATATTCTCCAGGATGAGTGCAAGG
The DNA here is from genome assembly GCA_013400375.1 of Thinocorus orbignyianus. NCBI lineage: Eukaryota > Metazoa > Chordata > Aves > Ciconiiformes > Thinocoridae > Thinocorus > Thinocorus orbignyianus. The sequence goes on from VXBW01007184.1 coordinate 11,510, forward strand.
TGCATTTAGTGCCTTCAAATCTTTTTGTTTCTCATTTTCAGGTTGTTTAGATTCTGATTGACAGCTTAAAAAAGTGAAAACTTTCAGAAACTTTGAGCAAGAATCATGGAGGATACTCCTGAGGCATCATGCTCTTTCAATTCTGTAAGAGTATGTTAGCTGGTCTACTTAGTAATTATTTTGGCCCATTTCCCACCATCCACTTTCCACTTATTTTTCATTAGTAAGTTTGTTTCATTATGGTACCATTCAGGTACTACTGCAAAGTCTTCCGAGTTTGGAGCACAATATAATCAACAATAAGCTGAAGTAAAAGCTCAGTTTGCTCTGCTAATGCTCGCAGACACTTATTTGTCTAATACTTAAGATGTACAATTGAATGCCTAGCTCTTCTTCCTGTTGCTGGTCCCTTTCCTCCAAGCTCTAACAAAACATAACAGATGGTTAAATTTACTGTATCATCTCAGAGCAAGAAAGAAGGTGCTGACTCTTCCATTATGCAGGGAGAACTGCATGTGACCCAGAGGACTGCAGCAAGAACAGAGCCAAATAAGAGCCCTATTAATTAACGTGATCTTTGTCATTCCCGCAAGTATGATTTTGCTGTTTCTTCCTTTGAATTTGTAAACTTTGGTGTCATAGTAACCCGTTCCTTTCTGTATGGGAATGATCTGAACAGTCACTTGTACTCCTGATACCCACTCCATTTTTGGTGGAGTGGATTGAGATGTTATAATTTATTACTATCAAATCCTCCTTAACTTTTGCTGTGACATTTTGAAACTGCTGATCACCTCACTTGCTCTCAGAAAGTGCTCCTGTTCAACTCTAATGAAAAAAAAATGGTAGCATTAGCAAGGTGCGTTGTAGAGAATGACTTATGGAGACTTGCCAAGTAACAAAACTGTCCTGGGTATCCTAAGAAATGTGCTCAATATTTATGGCATCTCTTTGCAGCGGCAGACAGATGCGACCAAGAAATGAAACCTAGTTTGGATTAATAGAGAGGCTGTTTTCTTTTTCTAGCTGCTCTTGTAAAACGAAGACTGCCAGGCTTTTTTTTTTTTTTTTTTTTTTTTGAGAGAGAATTATCAAGTATGAAAATGTTTAGAAGCAAGAAGACTCTGAATATTTAGCGTATTGAACTATTACTCTTCAACACAAATTAAAAAAAAAAAGATTTTATTTAATTTGTTGTGTATCTCAAGTTAAGGGTCAAAACTTCGATAAAAGCAACACAGACAGATGCTGTTATCCTTTACAGCTGAAGGCTCTGTTGCCTCCATAGGGATCACCTGAGACTCCCACACCCACCCACTGGCCCCAGAGCCACATTTAAGGCATACTCTGGGCCTTTCAATGGTTTTTTTCTTCTTGTTGGTAGTTTAGCCCTATGCTCCTGAATCCTGATGGCTGAAGTCTTTCCAGGTTCTCCTTGGACTTGCTTCTTGTTTTGTGTGTCATTGCTGGTGAAGATGCTGCTACGTTGTCCCTTTTGGATCCTACCCCCTTGTCCTGTGTGAAGCTGCTCTGCTTGTGCTGCTGTTCTAGAGTGGGCAGCCTCCACTCTGTGTGCTTAAGGTGAGAGGTAATCAGTGGGTTTTGTGTTTACTGGGCTCGCTGCATCTGATGGCTTTGGAGCTTGCGTAGCAAGCTCTGCAAAACCCTTTTTTGAGTTAGGGAAGCTGTAACCTTGTGGTTTTATTATTACAAAACGTAGAGTTAAATCAATTAAATTGTAGCCCAGATATATAAATATTGCTTCCTCAGTCCAGCAGAAGTGGGATGCTTCAGTGTCACCTGAATTTAACTCTATGGTCTGACTTTGCACTAGCAGCCTGCAGCAAAGCAGGGACCATAAGACTTTTCATTCTAAGTTTGTTGCTGTGCTGTGCACTATAGGAGATTCTGGGGATTGTCACGTACAGCAGGAAGAGGAAGATGCTACCATGCTGAATTCCTTTATCCTCTGAACCATTAGCAAAAGAATTTTAGCAGAGAAAAGACTGAAACTCTTGTGGGGAAACAGGACAGAAAATCTTAAATAACTGTTAACAGTGCTGCACGCTGCATCTTGCCTGAAGGAGGTGACAGTCAAGCACAAGCTTTTCCTTTCTCTGCATCAAACCAAGGGGCTCGCCTGTTATTTGCATGAGCTTGAGGTTGAGCAGACTCATGGGACACAATAAGAATTAAACTTCATTAGTTCAAGGAATATAATGTGCTAGTAAAAAAGAATTGTGGATTAAACAACTCAATCTTGCTATTTATTAAAATAGGAGAGGATCCAAGTTTCCACAAGACTGGCTACAGTGCCAGACTCAGATTAGGTTTTGCTGGTTTTGCTTTCTCATAATGATTCCCTTCTAGAAGTCACACGCGTAGTCACACACATACATACACAGAGAAGCAGTTTAATGGGCGTGCGAGAAACCCGTTCTGTTTCCAGCCTTAGAGTGTGCCCATGGCTCTGTGCTGGTCTTCACAGGAGCCTGGGGAAGCAGCATGTGCCTTTGGAGCACTCTGTGGCTTGGGAGAGAGGGAGCAGTACTGCTTGGGGATTCCAGGTGCTTGACTCAATGAGGCTGCTTTTAAAAGGAGGCTATAAGGTATTTCAAGGGAAAGTAAATGTAGAGCGGCAGATATTCTCTATTTCATGAGAGCAAATTAAATCCTGGGAATGCTCTGCTTCATGCATGGAAGGAATTCAAGGCTTCCACAGACAGATCCTGAAGGGGGAGAGAAATGAGGTAAACTAATGGATTATATTGCCTTTTCAGTTCTTTCCTAACTATTTTTCAGCTGGATAACTACACACGTAGATGATAACAATCAAAAGAGGTGAAGGAGGGGAGAGAGCAGTATGTTCCTAGCTAAAGATGAATGGAGAAACTGCAACCCAATAAAGAGATTATCCCCTGCACAGGCATAATGAGCAGTGATAGTTTGGCACAGGAGACCAGTTTCCCCTCCTCCTGCTCCATTTGTACAGGCTTCAGCTTCAGCTGGGGTGTTTGTTTGCCAAACAAATACATTGCCGTAGGGGTGCTGCTCACCGAAAAAAGTCCTGGGGGAGGGGGGCGGGGAGGAGAAGGTCCCTGCAGCACCTAGAGCAGCCTCAGGCATCTCTGGCAGAGTCCCAGCAGGGCTGTTTGTCTTAGTGAGATTTGCTGCAATTACCAAAGGTTCACTGAAACGTTTATACTGTGAAATTCCTCAGAAATTGGAGGCACGTTTAACACATTATTGCTAAACTTAAAAAGAAACCTGTGGGGAGGCTGATGTGCTTGTGATAGCTTGTTGCTTGGAAATTGAATTGTCCTGCTGGAACTGTTACCCATCTGTTGCTTTTCCTCTCTCTTTCATCCTCGGTATTGTTTTTCAAAGTGTGATAATGCATTTCAAGAACCTTTCTTGATTAAATAATTGTAAGTTGATAAACAGAAACTGAAGTTAATATCGAAACAAGCAAGATTGATGTAGTGTAAAGATTCAGCAGAAAGGCTCCATGTGCTAGAGTCAATAGAGACCTCAATTTACAGTACTTGAGGATCTAAATACCTGTACAATGCAAAGGCAGCTGTAACCAGTGCAGTGATATAACTAGATTGGCAGGGTTGTACAAAGGGATGAAAAAAATAATTTGTTTAAAGACACTTGTGTAGCATTTTTTTCTTCTTGGAGAATGACTTTAAGCTCATTGCGCTTGAAGTGAATTTGTGAAGATTTTTTTTAATTTCATTCTTGGATTTGTTACAGATAGTGTTCAATCATATTTGTTGTTAGAAGTTGGTTTGCAGCAGGAGTAATGGTATATTTTCTATTCCTTGAAAGATACATATTACAATGACATTTTCCCCTCCCTTATGGATATTCAGAATTAATGGGTTGGTGCCAAAATGGGACAAGAATAATTATATATCATGGGAAGACTGTTTTGGGGCCAGGTGAAGTTTTTCTTTTGGCTTTGCTTTTGTAATTGGGTATTAGATTCATCAGTATGAATTGCACTCGGGAAAAACCACCATCAGAAAGATGTTTTGGTGCAGAGCTGAGTGTGGAAAGGCAGAGCCCTGGGTGCAGTGGGGTGTGTGTGGCGATGGCACTGTGCTGCTTGCAGGGCAGGGAGGCTGTGGTTCTGGGTGACCAGCTCTGCAGCCAGATATCTACCTTTAGGCAACAGAGGCAGGCTCTCTGGAGTCATGAATATGCTATTTGCAGAATTGTAAAAAAAAATCCCTTCTATTATCCTGATAACAAATGTGCCTGGGAAGATTAAATACCTGGTTGAATGATCAGCATGTTTTAATGCATATATAAAGGCAGGCTTCCGGTGGCTTCCAGCAGCTCCCAGACTCCAGGTGGAGACTGATGGGAGAGAAGGCAGGCAGCAGGCCTGCAAGTTTGTTAGTTCACCAGTTGCACTGTGTAGACAAGACTTCAGAAACAGGTCAGGGCTAAATCAGCTTAAATTTGTTCCTTGGTAAACTTCAAATGTATTTATTTGCACTACGGGTGGAAAGATGCCATTACTTACCAGTGAGTTCAAGTCTCTGTGTCTCTGCAGATCATATTTCTTACTTTTTTTATCTGATTTCTGTTCTGTCAGTGAGATGATTCCCAAAATACCTTGGGGTGCATTCCTCAGTCTGGATGTTCATTATCTGCAAATGCCCCGAGCCCCATATATTTATTTTCTGTAGACCACAGTCTGGAAACAAAACAATAAACTCTGCGGCTTGTTGTGGCTGTGCAACAATCTGCAATCTGACTTATTTATTAATTTCCTTGTTCTGAGATTTTGTTTTCATGTTATCTGCTGCAGTGCAAAGGGGTCTTCTGTGTTTCCTTTTCAATACTTTTCCCCAAAAGCTGAAATTGTATTATTTTCCCAGATGCAGGTCACCTGTCATGTCATTCACCTTTCTTCAGCTCTTCCCTAACCCTAAATAACCCAACAACAAACTGAATAAACCCTAAGCAAAAACAAATATCTTGATAGGTATAAATTATTATGGCTTTAGAAAGTCAGCTTCATCTGCTCCTGATTTCTGACCTCATTGAAAAGAATATTGAATGATATAGAAGGACTTATTTGCAGCTGACAGATAGAAATATTAGTGAGGCATATGTCCTCTTTGCTATTTGGGTTTGCCCTTAGGATTTATCTTTGCTGTAGGTTTAAAGTACCCTTCCCTGCATCTTACCCAAACTCATCTACCTTTGCTACCCAGGTTTATGCAAGCCTGCAACCCAGGATTGTTTTATGGAGGTATAAACTATCGACCTCCTCCTTTGCATTGTGGATGCAGATCAATCTTACTTTGCAGAGATTTGCAATAGTCATTGTGTCACCAGCAAATCTGGGCAGTTTATTGCCCTGGTGTATTGGGTCTGGCTGAGGTGGAGAGAATTTTCCCTATAGCAGCCCTTGTAGTGCAGAGCTTTGTATTAGTAGCTAGAAAGGTGTGAATAGCACTCTGATGTTTTGGCTCCTGCTACTCTAACATTTGAATTGTTTCTCAGAAATAAGTATCTTCCCTGTACTGGATTCTCAGTAGTCATTACAGATAACAACCACACGAAGACGCTACCAGCTTCACATACGTGCATTTCAGTTTAAAAATAGTGCATGTGCTGTATACTTTCTTTGTTGGGATTTCAGGAAGGTTTTTGGTAAACCTTGCTGCTTTTTTCTTTTCATTAGAAGAGAATATAAAAAAAATTTTGTCTCTACCAAGTTCTAACCCTGTCCCAGAAATATTTTCTGTTACTTCAGACTGTTTAACTATACACAGTAACAGAATAATTTTAAAGTACTTGAAATGCTTCATTGTTATATGCTGAATAATACAGAATAGCATAACAATACAGATTCTTTCAAAGCTGAATAGTGACTGTTGCCTGGAATACTTTTGCCCTTTTGAGGCACCTGATTGCCAACATAATGGGTCTCAATGGGAATTCATAACTATAACCGTACCTTGCAAACTGCAGTTAAAAATATGGAAGGCATACACTAAAGCAGTTTTCCAGGCATAGATGCCTGGATCAATGGTCTTAAAGTGATCAGGTAGAAGACACAATGGATCCTAATTTAATTACAAAAAGAACTAATCTGCAAGCTTCGAAAGAAGTAAACCTGAAATGTTTTTTTCTTATTTCTTATGAGTGAAGACTTTTTAATTTTCAGCTTTCTATGCTTCAAGGTTGCAATCAGGTTTGGGAGGGTGACAACACTAAGAGGAAAAATCATTCTGTAAGACTCTTCAGGTGAATTTTAGAGACCTAAGTGGTGTTATGTAGGGTGAAGTTAACACTGCAGCTACCCAGTGCAGCTGTGGAGGAATAAGTGAGACCTGGCCAAGGTGGGTGAGAGCTTGCAAAGGGTGAATGGGGATGTTGAATCCTGGCCTGCTGGGGATATGCAAGTGTGGCCTGCCCTGAGGAGACCTGGTTTGCTATGCTCTGAAGTTTTTGGAAAGGTTTTTGCTGGGCAACCCTGATGCTGTGTAGGCAGAGGCTGGGAGATGGATGTGACCTGCTGCTCAGGCTGAGCGAACTGATGAATAACAAAGTCCTGTGGCTGAGCCAGCTGATTACCTGGACTTGTAAGGGTTTTCCAGGTGCTTTCTCGTGAGTTCTGCATGTTTTTTCCCCCTCTACTTTGATCAGTTTTTCTCAGTAAAACTGGATTGACTATAGCTTACATCTGAGGTCAGAAGCATGCACCAGGTATAAAGCCTGGGTCAGGATCTGTGATGCCTTGGAGTACTAAAGAAAATCACTATCAGAATCCTGGAAAAAAAAAAGAAGCTATGAATTTTAGATTATGTATGTGGAGGTTGTATGGGAAATAATAAAAACCCCTACTGTTTGAAGGAACTAGAGCCATAGGAGGGAAAAATCTAACACGGGTGAAGTCAGAGTGATTTATTGGGTCCCCATCAGCTGAAGGGACAAATAACTGCTCCATTTGTCATATACGCATTTAGATTTTGATGGTAAATGACATTACTTGGACAAAAGTACCTTTGCACAAGGATGTTGCTCTGGCAAATCTGTCATCAAGTTTATGAAAATGCTTGTAGAGCAAAAAAACCATGTCTTATTAAGCCTGCAGGTTATTTATTAGTGCAGTCAGTTTAGCCCCGTTTAAAAAAAAAAAAGTTATTGGGAATCTTAGCATGAAATTTGGCAAGAGACTTGAAAAATCATACCTTTGCATTCCCTGTGTCCTATGAGGCATAAGAAAAGAATATAACTGACTGTTTATTAAAAGTAAAAAATATTTATCATGGCAGTGCCACTATGCAATCTGGCTGGCAAATTTGATAATTGCAGCAGTTAAGTTGAAAAAGGGCATAGGTGGGTAAAAACAGAGGAGCTGCCTCACTCATGAAGAGTTCTTTTAAGTAGAAATGGAGCCTGTGGAGTGGACATATGTTTCTCATTTAAATAAAGCCAATTTGACTCTGACATTTATGAAAGTGAGACTAATCAGCACAGACCAAGCTGTGTTCTCCGCCTCAGCAGGGTAGCATCAGCTTGACCTGACCATGCAAAAGTGAGAGTGCATTCTGGTTTGGTTATTGTCTAGATAACAGACAGTTCTTACAGAGCTTATCGTATTTTTTCCACAATTGAGTTCTGTTGGCATAAATATGTAAAGATAGTCTTCTTAAAATCCTGCATGCTTGTATTTGACAGAATTGTTAGTGTACACAAGCAAAAATTCCCTGCAAGATGTACTCTGTGAAGTGTTGCTGGCTGATTTGTCTGATCCTCCACAGAAATTTGAAAGGGAAGGAGAAAGTACTTATATTGGATCTTCAGGCTGTTTGCCAGAATTGCTTAAATGTTTCTTGGGGCATCCAATTTTATTTAATGTCTCTTAAAGAACCTGTTGTTAAATAGGATAGTGCCAAGAATTGATGTCTGGTCACATTCAGCATAGCTGGAAGGAGGTGAAACAGTAATGTTGGATTTTAGTTTGGATAAATTAATAAAATAAACTTGATGTTAGGATGATGCTGTGGAAGTTATTAACAGAGGTAACCAGAGCTGTTAAAGATGGCAGAGTGTGACACTAAGAAAATGTGAGCACAATAGGCGTGAAAGGAAGTGATAGGATTTAGTTTCATAAACTTGCTCCAGAAATGTTAAAAAGTGGAAACAATCTGTGAGCTGTAATATTTGAAGCCTCTTAGTAATGGCAGCTCTGTTAGTTTACCTTGAACACATCTGCTCCCCGTAGCTGCTACACAAGGTGCAGGAATTAACATCAGTCAAGGTACCTCTGACAGGTATTGATCCAAAGCTCCATGGAGCAAGTAGAAGGTGCAAGCTGAGGGGGGACTTCCCAGGTGCTTATTGGAACATTATTAAGACAAAGTGTTGATGGATTCTGATGGATTCAGTCCAGTTTTATAGACATCACTGTTAGGAGCTCAGTATAACAAGAGAGACTTGAAGTCACCCAAGTTAGATTAATTTCACTTGTTATCCCTTTACTCACTTGGTTTAATTGTTATGTGCATCAGGCAATTGTAAAGGTACCACAAATTCAAAAATGGCACAGATTAATGAAATTTGGACAACTGTTTAGCTAAATTGTGAATCCTGGTGTAATTTTGTGTTTCTCGAGTTCTGCAGTGAAACCATTGCTGCCACTTAAATCCAACTTCTGTTCTCTTCTAAATGTGAATGTGCTGTATAGAAAGACAGGTGATGACAATGTCTTATCATAAAGTTGAAAATATTTGCCCTTTTAAATTTTTTTTGCTGCAACCAAGAGAAAATGACTCACTCTGGGATTCAATTAGGTCCATAAAGATAGTGATGCTGTGTAGTCATTTCATTAAGTTTTTGGGCTTTAACTTAATTAAAAGTTAATATGCCAAACTAATTCCTCATACATGAGAGAGACCTAATTCAAGAAGGAGCTCTGTATCTTATCTTCTGTCAGTCCTGGAAAACAGCCAGGGGGTAGATCTTTGATGCCATTGAGCACAGCAGCAAGGCTGGGTTTGTTCTGACCAGAATACCTTATTCAAAGTCTTTGTCTGCCTCAGACTCAAAATTCAGTTTACCAGTCCAATACCCTTTTATTCTATCCTAATGAGTCATTTATTCTAGGACAGGTAGGAGGTTTTGGAGCAAGGGAAAGTGGAGATGCTAGTATTACAAAGCAGACTTAGGCCAAGACCTGAGTGTGAAGTGCTAGGATGCCTATTGACTTTTAATGTATACTTAACTTTTTTACTCTATTTTAACAAGACTTAATCTGAAGGTCTGTAGGTGCTGTCCCACATAGTGCTTCTTGCTTATTACAAGTTTTCTGTTTTCCTGAGAACATAAGCTGTGACCAAGCTTAATGACTGCAGTGCTCACTGCAATGCAGAACTGTATTTGGAAGGGAGTAGTTCTTCCAGGGAGACAGGCAACTGATGTCTGTGTCACAGAATGATTGAGTTTGGAAGGGACATCTGGAGATCGTCTTGTCCAAACTCCTGCTCAACCAGGGTGACCTTAGATCTAGTGTCCCTGGACTGCACCTAGGTAGTTTTTAAGTATCTGTAAGGATAGAGACTCCACAGCCATCCTGGACAAGCTGTTTCAGTGCTCAGTCACCCTCATGGTAAAAACAGTGCTTCCTTGATGTTCTGATGGAACCTCCTCTGTTTCAGGTTGCTCCTGTTGCCTCGTCCTGTCACTGGTCACCACTGGAAAAAGCTTAGCTCTTCTCTTCTTTGCACCCTCCATTCAGGTATTTATGTACATTAATAAGATCCATCCTGAGCCTTCTCTTCTCTAGGCTAAGCAGTCCCAACTTTACCAACCTTTCCTCATATGTGAGGTGCTCCAGTCCCTTAATCATCTTTGTGGCCCCTTGTTGAACTTACAGTGGATCTTGCTGCAACTGTACCGACAACATTAACCATATTGCTACCACAGCAGGGAATCACTTCTGATGGATCTGATTTTTTTACCATTGTAGTCAAAGAATAAGACACCAGTGGTTTCTGAAAAGTGAACCAGAGCCTGCTGCTAAGGTCTGTTCATAACTAAAAGCAAAGATCTCACAGAGTTTGGTGGCTATTGTTGTGTGACTGGAGACAGTCTACCTCCAGTGGTGTTACTGATATAAAATTTATCTGCCTGCATTTTTTTACTTGGGAAAGAAGCTATTTTGAGCCTTTGGGAGTGAATTCACATAAAGTGAGTTGGTGCTATAGCAACCATTCATCTGACCAAATGGCCTACTGGGAATATTCAGGGTATGACTTTTGTCATTTATTTTCCTGTTGCAGTTTAACTCTATCTCCTACAGCTTTACGTTTCAGAGGAAACTAGTGTTTGTCTTTAGGGAATTGCCATTTTTATTGTTTCTGCGTTCCCAGCTTTAGTTGAAATGTCGCTATATGTTATTAAGGAGTATATTAATTGCTGTTTAGTTAACAAATCTGGTCTTGAAAAGAAAAAAACAAAACAGAAAACCTCACATCGCTATTCGGGCAGCTAGTCACAGAAGTACAGCGTTCTTTCACCCTCCGTAGCAGCTTCTTTATAGGAAATCAAATAATACATGGGCATCTCAATAGTGATTTGGCCCCAAATCACTGGATAAACCATGTTAAAAATGCTGGGGCATATTCACACATTTTAAACAATGGATCAAAAAAACAGTTGTTTTCTTTATTTCTTACTTCAATTGTTCATGACTCTTTCAATGCTTATGGAACATAATGTAATTTATTATTTTATTATTATGTATTAATATTAAGGCTAGGCTGTTTATGGTGGCGTGAACAGAATTCAACCTCTTCTTTTGGTATGAAAGTAGAGGTAGCTGAGCTCTCAGCTTGGTGACAACCGGAAATCTTAGGTGGATGCAAGCCTACATTAGAAGCACTCTCGATCTACAATTTATCAAGAAGGTGTTAAAGTTGCAGAGGTGGCCAAAACGTATTTCTCTGCCGTAACTTGCTCTCCTAACGAAACAGAAGTTGTCTTCCTGTGCCTGTGGCTATCCTGGCCTGTCTGAGGCTGAAAATTGCTTAATGAGGTAGCCTATTGTACTGGTTCTGATGTACAAGCACAATGCTTCCTTTTAATCCTTTTCCTTCAGTTTTCTAAGAAAGAAGTTGGCAGGCCAAAAAGCAGTGATGCATCCAATTGAAAACCAGTGTAATGGGTTTGTGAACACAGTTATCTTCCCACACCTAATAATCAGACACACATACATGTACACTTTTATGTGCTTATATGCACCTTTAGTTTTAATTTATGTTTATTACCACACTAGTCATTACCCACTTGAGAGGTGTGTGAGCTCTGACTGCTTTGAAGAGGGATTGATAATAAAGCCCTCAAATGAATAAAATATCCTCTCTTGTCTCTGATAACATATCAGGGTTCATTTGTACTTTGAAAATGGGCATCATTCTTTAATGGCAACTTGTTTAGATTATCAATTTGTGTTGTAGTGGGCCACTGTGTCTTGCTACTACAAAGACCTTAGAAGATTAAGGGCACTGCCAAGCTTCCCTGTTTGAATCACTAACCGACTTTCATTTACAAGCTTGTGGCTGAAAAGAAAATCTGCTTGTTCTGTGCTCTTGTTTAATACATAGCTATGAGGTGTAAAAGTAATAAAGAAATAAATTTTCATACATATCATCATCTCAAGGCTGAAGCTAAGTGACCAGCAACAAGTTCAAGGAAGCTGTCTGTTTCTATAGAGATGATACTTTTCTCTGTATTCTATTTAAGAACCTGAATAGAACAGCTGAATAGACTTCATAAAGCTTCTTGGTTCTAGGAACCTTAAATCTTCAAAGTGCAGTGACTTTATTTTAGTTATGTTTTAAACTACTTAATAGGAAAAAATGAATATAATGTATCTTTGTACATACTTCAGAAATATTAAAAATGGGTATACATGTTTTAATGAAAACAATGGTGGACCTAGAGTATTTCACAATATTAGGAGTAGTAATTTACTTTTGGAACATTTTTATGCACTAAATGTTCCAGAATTGGAGTATAACTGAGCAAAATATATGATTCCCTTTAGACAAACTGCAGAAACGAGCAAAATATTCTTTCAACGTCATTGGAGATATTTAACTTCTCATGATACACTGCAGAGTACCTGACAGACAATGACAAAGCATAGAACAGATGACCAGCGTGAAATTTGTCCTCTATAATCTAGAATATTTAGCTTTAGGCATGAAAGACAGTGATGTTTCTGTTTTGTGGATCATGTTAATCTTGAGACATCAAGCAGCAGGATGAAGTTAAATTGTGGATGAGATTCAAATCTTACATGAGAGAGATGTGACCTAATTGCACTGCCGAATGGATTTTCTGAAAGCCTGGTTCATTCCTCAGACTTCTGGGTGTGGTGTTGCATGATTTGCGCAGAATACTTCCCCCTTCATGGTAAGCATGCTTGGAACCTTCATACAGTGAATATGAGCAGTGATGTTTTATTTCAGTTGCAAAGACACTTTTTGTACCCAAATCTGCTTGACATTTATGGCCATTCTTGTGTAGCATTGTCGTCTTGCACTCCTAATAACTATCCATCTCACTTCCCAAATTAAAGTCCTTTTTTCCCCTCTGCTATTCTTGTCTGAAAACCTTGCAAAGTTATCTGTATTTATGAAGCAGAGTAAGACAATCGGTGCTTAAGTTTCTCTGACATTGGGCTTTTTCTCTGCATTTTTGCAGAAAAGTAGTAAGCAGTGACCACTACATAATGTTTTATGATGTGAACTCTCAAGAGAATAACTATTGTGGCCAGGGGATACATAGGCTTTATTAAACAGCATAACTAACTTCATATGATAAGGTTTCCAGTCATCTGTATTTTCCTCTTATTTAAGGAATATTGGATTGCACATCCAAAGGTCTCTTTATCCAGTCCACAACAGTGACCTTTTTTTATTCCAAAGGCAGGAGAGGTTACAACCTTTTTCCATATATTCTAGAAAAATGAGATCTGAAGTCTGGTGCTGCTGGACTCCAGTGTTCATACAGGAGAATACTAAAGGCAAAAGGAGGGCTGAGAAGGGCACAAGTGCATTCTACAGATATGGGAGACAGTTAGAACAAAGGTAGAAGAGCTATTTCTACTGAAGGTAAATATGAGAGTAAATAGCTGTAAAATGGACCTCAGTACATCTAGCCTGTAAATTAATGTTTTGGGGTTTTTTTATTACCAAAGGTACTGGCAGAAATGAAAATAGCTTTTTCAGCAAACTGCCTCCTGTGTGAATCCAGAGTAATAACTATTGTCTTCAAAAAAGTACTATCTGTGAAATGTTTGAAAGAAAATAAAACCCTTTTTGTTTTGTTGAACAACTAGGTAATATTTGAATTTTCAACTAAGGCAGGCAAAAAAGAACGCAACCCCAAACCAACCAATCCTCCAAAGGACTTATGGTTTTATATTCTTTAATCTAGATGGATGGAAAAAAAATAATAATTTTTAATAGGAATACATGAAAGATCATTTTGATGAAAATTTTGACCAGCCTTACCTAAGGAAATAGAGGCCAGACCTTGTGCAGAGTGCTTTATATAACTGATAATAATAATAATATACAATAAAAACTGTGTTTAACCCTTGGATCCCAATTCACAAAACCTTAGGAACAAACTGACACCACCAGTTGCCACTTTTTAGTAAAGTATTTTTAAAATTGATTCTGCATGAATATTTTGAGTTTAGAGAATAGCATGTAAAATCAATGCTTTGGCCAATTCTTAGCCATTCTAAAGCTTCATGCACAACATTCTAAAGGTCCATGACAACACTCATTAGTATTTGAGCCCAGTAATTATGCAAGGTGTTTAAGCTTTGTGAACTTAGCCCTTACAGAAACGTAAAGATCAATTGATTTGGTGCCATCACATGCATTGAAGATACTCTTGTCCTTTTAATGGCAGTAATACATTAAGACCAGATCATCGAGTGGAGTTAAACAACCAAAGTCTGTATTTCTAAGGGCAGGCACTTCTGCACTATTAGTGTTTGCTGGATTGTACAAATTTGTGGAATGCAAAGTATTTAGTAATTGTTAATTGGGATATTAAATGGGTGCTGTGACATGCTTTTCTGGGTTCAGTGTTTGAAGAGGAAAGATTAGAAAAATTCATGTGGCCAAGTTGCTAAACAGGCTGAGGAAGGATAAAGGAGAAATAGTCAGCTGGCTTGCCTATAGGTGAAATATACTGCATAGCAAGTCTCTAGCCATTATTCTTGTTGCCTCTATGTGACCTCAATAGTTATTTATCATTCCTCACAGCTGAAATGCTGCTTTCTCCATTAACTTCTATCACTTCAGCTGTCACATTTGAATTTATTCATTCCTGGAAAAAATATTTTCCTTTCCTGTGAAGTGGGAATGCAATGATTAGCCATACAATCAGGGGATGTTGATCTTCATAGAAATTCTATACTTTATGACATGAATAGGAATTATACACCCTTAAACTGTATTAGTTACACTCTTTAGCCAGATAATGTGCAGAGAGACAGGCTATTTTAGCAGCCTAATCTGAAGCCAGAGGAAAGGCTTGTGCTAATTTCAGTGTGCTTTGGATCAGGCCAGAAGCCTGAAGTAATTATATCTTTGGGATTACAGCAATGAAAGAGTAAAGTAAGACCCCTTATCTTTGAGCTCTTTCACTCTGAAGATACTTTGGAGTGGCACTGCTTAAAGCAGGCAAACTAACAATTTGTTCTACCTTTTGGAAAGTAGATTTCAATAATGAATCTGATTCATTCATACTTTATCACTGAATACCATCATTACTGAATACAGGATTGTTCCTTGAGCTCCTAAAGGACATCACATTATCTCATTTTTATTTCTCAGTATCAATATGCCTAACTTTGTAGATATTGTTATTCTTGCGCTTTAGAAAAAAAAAAAAGCCACTTAGATATGTTTGACTAAGAAATCATCCTAGCAAAATGTAAATTATTCCAGCGGGTCCATCTACATAAGTACACATTAATCTACTTCTTAAATACGTAGTAGAGTTTTTCCCCCGAGGAGACTATGGAGCTGCGAAAATATGTATCAGTAATTAATTACTTGCCAAGAATAGATTAGTATTGCATGCTAGGAATAATGAAACAAAATGTATATAACTAAGTGGTGTCTGTAGGGTAATGTGAACTGGGAAGAATTATCAGACAGCAGCAGTGTTATATTTAATCTCTCCTCAAAAGGAAAGTGCAGTTTTTTATTTGAATGACATTTTCTCTATAGCATAGCTATTTATTTTCACAGCTCATATTTTAGACAAACAAAAACATTTTATTTCCTGTTGCCCAAGAGACCTGGCTTTATTGTTACTGCAAAAAAGCCACTTCTTTCAGGAATTGCCTTTGGACATATTACTGAGATCTGTGCCTTGGTATTAAATATCATTGCCCTATCTCTGTTTGTGTGTAAACTGGAGATGAGAATGTGTTCCTGCAAATATCTACCATGCACTCTACTTTGCCTTTTATCATTTAAAGGTTTTGCCACAGTCTCACTGTACCTCAGCCATTTTCTCTGCTGTTGTTTGTTTTAAAGTTGATGCAGCAAAGATCTCAGAGATGTATAGATGGCGTACCTCTAGGCTTAACTCAAATATAAAACCCCATTAACAATTTCACATTTGAATTATTGTGCTGTGTATTAAGCTGAACTCGTAGAAAACCAGGAGACTGGTTTGAATTGCAGTGCTATGGGAGAACCACTGCTGTGTTTGCTAATATTTTATCCTGTAGTGATGGAAAGATTTGCTAACGTATATTTTTAACTGGGATATTAGCAAAGGACTTGAGCTCTAGGTGCTTCACAGGAGAGTATAAAGTGAAAAAAAGCTATCTGGGTCACTAAATCCAATTTTGTGCTGTTGGAGGCAAGAATATTAGAAGTACTTAGTCCAGAATATCCCTCCAGTTCAGAACTTTTCCTGGCTTTTCTGGTTCTGCGAACCCCTGCACTACAGAGCACTGCATCAGCAAGCACAGAACACGGATCTTTGAACATAAAAAAAGAAACTATGATATGCCTTAAGAAGAGAACAACAGAGATGTTGATATACAGGAGCCTACAAGTATCCCAGATTTCTAGAAAAAGCCAGGGCACTTGTTGGATGAGGTGTCCCGTGACTCCAGAGGAATCAGAGCGCAAAGGTCCCTGTGCAGCTTGAGAGAACCGCTGCCCCCCTCAGCAGCCATAGTGCAGGGAAACACAGCTGATTGCTTTTCCTCTCCTAGGGCAGGACCGAGGAGGCAGCACTTGGTCTGGGCTGAGAAGTGCTGTGATTAGCTCCACTCTTTCAGAACTGAGAGGTTCCTTCTGCCTGAAGGAGCCGGTGACAGCTGGCGTTGGCTTGCCTGAGACAGCTCTCACTCATGGGTTGCTTCAGACCAAGGTTTATGTTTCAATTTGCCAGACATAAAATTCTTCCACAAAATATGTAAATTCCAACTCACTAACTGTGTCTGATGGCATATTTGCTCTTTGGCTTGTCCACAATTAGAAAATAGCCTTTCACAAGGTAAAAGCAGGATGAGGTTTTTTTTTTTTTCTTATGGACACCAGTTCAGGATTGTAAAACGAATTACTTCCACACAATTGAAGATCTGCTGCAGGCTTTTCTTCTTTCTCTTCCAAGTATAAAATACACTTTTCTAATAATTGGGGGGATAAAAAAAAGCATATTTAAAAATCCAGCACGTGGTGTTTCCACCTGGGTGAGAAAATGGGAGGAGGACTGGAAAAATCTGGTTTAGATAGTAATGATCAGCACAACAAAAGAAAGTGAACAGCATAGCACAGTACTTCAGGAGAGGTTTGTCAGCTCTCATTTTAAAGTGGCTGGATTTGTTATGTGGATAAAAAGCATATTTCATTTTCCACCAGGGTAAATTCAACATCTGTTCATCGAGCCCATTTTTTAAAAACAAATGTAAGTGGAGTAAAACAACATCTTCTGCCAAGATCTTTGAGATGAAGATATTTATATAGCTTACTGTAGCAGGGGAATATAGTATGAGGTTTAAAATATCCTGCTTTCTCCTTTTCATGAGCAGCTATGGTGCTTTGCCAGCTAAAATGGTCTTAAAAATCTTCTACTTTCCAGTGAAACTGAAACCTGCTTGGCTTTTTCCCCCCTTCTCTAGATGAAAAGTATGAGAAAACAGCAAGTGTAGCATCAGGCTGTAGCTGCTACGAAGTGTAAACATTCCACTTCATCCTACCCAGCGTTTCTCAGGAAGGTCATTTAGAGTAGAGAGATCCTGTGGTACAATTTCCCTCCTGCTTTACAAACAGTCTGCAAGTTTTTAATCATGTGGCTATGTGTTTATCTGGTTTTACTTATGAAAGTGAAGGGGAGATAAGGTAGGGGAGGAATAACTGGTTGGTCATATGTGTCTTTTGCAAGTGTTCCCTAGGGTAAATTTCTCACCCCACCCCAGCACTTTCTTTTCTGTTCTAGGCATTAACAGCTTGGGACACAGACGTCTCTGGTGCTTGCTGTGTGTCTATAAGCTGTTGGAAGAGTGGAATGAATATTAGTTTGGTTATATAGGGTCCTATTTGTGCTCCTAAGTTACCAATTTATTATAAGGACAGCTTTTAGTGTGCACTAAACACACATTTGCATGATTGAATGTGTTACTGTGCTTCCAAAAGCCTCTTTGTGTCTGCAGTTATTCATGACCGCGTGATCTAGTGGCTAGAGCAGGAGGGTATGAGTCTGCAGACAATAATTCTTGTACCAGCTCCACCGTTGCTTTGTCATATGACTTTGGGAAACCACTTGGCGGGGGAGGAGGGGGCGGGACAGAGGTGACAGTAGTTAGGCAGTTATCTTACTGGTATGCAAAAGCAAGTATTAGCTAGTTTTGTGTTACTCTGCAGAAAAAATACTCTGAATACTTGTACATAAATGAATTTACCTATGCTCTGTGGTCTGTACCACAACATCTTAGTAATAAAGTGGAAAACTCCATGCCCACCTTTCACACTGCATGGCTCAGAGTAAGTTTTTTGAAACAAAGACTTCTTCTATGGCTGAAGTACCTCGAAGGAGTCATGATAGCTGCCACTAATGCCTAACCTGATCAAACAAGTTCATTTTTTTTAGTGCTTTTTCAAAAATTGTACCTTGCTAAGTTTTCCTGGCAGCCAGTGAAAGGAGATTGCAATCATCTACCATATAATACACTAGGAACACTGCATACCACCTTGCTAATTTCCCTTTAATAAATAGCGGAGCACTAATGTAATATAGTCAGTTTGGTCTTTCTTGTAAGAGTGAGCTGCACGTCTTAAAAGTAGTGAAGGTAATACAGATATGCTCTAAGGATACGCAGGATGCTGTAACATCATTGCTGCCTTGGTCAAGCCAAGACACTTACCCGATGCAATTCTTTCACCATCGCTTTAATGGTTGATGTTGGCCTCTACCAGATTAGATGAATCTGAGCCATGGCAGTTCTTTTCATAGCCTTGTTCTACTCCACTGGAAAGTTTCACATACAATGAAGTAGAAAAAAAGATCTTTTTTCTTAACTTTGTAATTTCCTGCTCCTTCTTCAGCCTTTGTAATAACATATCACAGTGTCAAGACTTGATTAATTCAATGAATTACAGCAGAACTGGAGCTGTCAAGAGGTTGCCAGTGTGTTTTGATTGATATTCAATTACTTTTCGTGTAAACACCAATGATTTTAATGTCCTTATTTTCCAAAGCTATTTATGAAACAAATTTCCTGGAGCCCATCAGTGAAATAGTGAGAGTCACTACCGATCGGTTAGTCCCCCACACAGCACAGTGGTGACTAGAATGAAATGTGGTAAAATGCTTTAAAATTTTTTTCACCAAAAGCACCTGGGACCAAAAACTTCCTTCTGCAAAGAGTACCTTGAAATAAGCTACATCAGAGCCCCGTGTTATGTATCACACAGGATGAAAATGCAGACTGATTGCAGCATTGCTGTTCCTTAGTCTGGCTGTACAGTATTTGTACTGTAGCTCTTCATTCATGTTATTGAGCACATCTCTGAATAGTTCCAACATCAGCAGCGATTCCACAATGACCCTTCAAGGGCTGAATGCTTTATGTACCCTTAGTGACCAATACAGTCCAAGCGATTCTCTCTTCTTGAAAATCCTACCTGAGGGAGAGCCTCACAAATGTCAATTTAGCATTTGAGAATAAAGCTGAATATGGTCAAATCTGGTAACGTGTTTTCCAGGATGTCATCAAAATGTCAGTTACTTAAATAAAAATAAATAAATTAGTTCTTTGACCTTGAACTCGTAGCGAGCAGAAGAATCAAAAATTTATATGCAGTGTACACTACTATTTGGAAGCATAACTACAGTATGTTGCCTATTTTTTTCTTAATGAGTACTGCCTAAAGCTTTAATAAGATTATTGCTAGCTCTACTATGAATTAGTGGCAGAGGTTGGCTGGTTGTGAAATAACAAATCTGTCTGCAACAGGGCTAAAAAGACTAAGAAATCTTGTTGATTCTCTGGAAGGCAGGATCATCTGTCCTGTATCAATCCCAGCATCCATCATGGTTGGAAATGTTTGCAGGAGTTTTGCTGGGGTTTTCTGTTTAGGGTTGGTTTGGGTGTGTTTTATTTTTGTGTGGATTTGTTTTTTGTTTTGTTTAAAGTTCTTGGGTCAAAGATAAGCCCACCACCTTCCCATACAATTCTTAAAGCTTCTTAATGTATCATTGGAATCTTACCAAGTTAACCACCATGTTCATACTCCTTGCAAAAAAGATTGACTACTTTGCTGTATAAATAGATTATTTTTCTATTTTAAAATACTTTGTCTTTTTTATATAACTTTGGGAATAACCCATCAGTGCACTATGTATATTCATTGAACATCTTGGAATTCATAATTATTATCATAAACCTTGGAGGATAGATTTGGGGAAAAGTTGAACAGTTTAATTTTCAGTTATCATCTGTCTTCTTTGTTTAAGCTTGTTTTCCCAAAACAAAGGACGTGACACTGAATGGACACAGGGTATGCTCTGAGGGAACCAGATATTCAAAAATGTCTGCTTCCTTCAAAAGGTATCATCTGTCCAATCAGACTGGTTCATGCTATTACCATATTTTATGAATTAAAAATCTGTATATAAATGTTGAGTTTAATGGAAATTTAACAGCATATGCAATGAAATGCAAATGCTTTCTTAAGTGCAGCATTGCATTTTCAATTTTCCACTCAAGTAATTTAGAAGCCATTAGTTTAAGTGAAAATCTAAGATAAAGCACATCCATGTGGTTACAATGGCTCCTCTGAAGACTGCACTTGTAATTGTCTGAGAAAGATAAATTCCTAATTGCATTTCATTACATTTTGTTACAGCTGGTGTAAGTGTATTTTGTAGATACCTGCCTGCCAGATGGGTTTAGGATGTACAAAGGCTATATTTTCACACAGGAGCTATTTTCTCTGTGACTTGATTTGCTAATAATCGCCTACAAATGCTTAAAGTGCAGGTGACCATTTCAACCGGAGTCTGATTTGTAACAAAGCAGTATAGTTTTAAAGCCGGAAGAAAGTGAAAACCTTCAGATTGTGTTGAAAACAAATGCAAATATTTGAGAAGGGCAGGCTCTGGCAGTTGGATAAAGATGCAAAGCTAAAGATATACATGGTAGAAGCTGCCACATGCTAGTAAAAGGCCAAGACTCTAGATAGACTTGTAGATAATTCTACAGCATTGGAAGAGTAGCTTGGTATTAAAATTGTGAGACAAGATCTGCTCATAAAAAAGAAATAGCCCAGAAGGAGCTCGCTGTCAGTAGGATGACCTCTCTGCATTGCAGCTGGGCTCGAAGTAACAGAGCTGCTACGAAAAACAGTGGCAGTACCTTAGGTCCCACCGGCACGTGTCAACATTTGCTTAAGCTTGTGCTTGTTTAAGTGGTTAGATTTTTAAAATACAAATTAAGCTTTTTGCCTCCTGGGTTTTCATAAGAAGGTCCGTGGGCTCACCAAAGAGAATTCATGACCACAGCAAAGGTTGCGAAGCTGAGTACTGGCTGAAGGCACAGGTCTGTACCCAAGGGGACTGCATTGGAACATAAATGAGAAGGCGTTTCTGAAATTTGAATGACCCCTCTAGCGTGCCCTACCTATACAGATGTTTTAACCTGAAATAGTTTCAATGTGAAATCTACTCCAAAAGGTTAAAAAATAGCTTGCTTAACTCAAAATATCCATTTGCTTCTAGTTATCAATGTTAAATACATAAGAGGTGGGTTTTTTCCCATACATTTTACAAATAGGATTTCTGGAAGCAGAAGCATTGAGGACAATCATTAGGAACACAGGGAAGAAAGGATCTTGAAATTCAGTTTCTTTTTTAGTGATGCTAAACTTAACTTCTAGACTTTCACAAAATGTTGGAACTAAAGTTGTTGCCCATAATGGTTCTTGCCATTTTTATATATTTCTATACTTTTCTCTTATGACAGGCTTTCTGCAGACTTTATCAAAGCAGTCCTTGTCTTCCTTATGTTAAGTAGCTCATTAGCAAGATGCTGCATCTTGCTAATATAGAAGAACACAATAGTAAAATGTTGTCTGTCAGAAAACTACACCATGTGAAATTCCTGAACTTTTGCCTCCTTGGAAAGACATTGCTGTGGCTGCAGCATGGACAGGATTTCCTGGACTAGGAGGAGATAGAGCAGAGATTCAGAGTTAGAACATAGAAATGTTTTAATGGGATACCTGAGTATTTGAGTTTTAGCTGTAAGGAACTGTATGTTTCTTAAAGCAGCAATGCAAGTAACTAGGCTGGTATAAGGAGGATGGGAAGACCATTTCTGTGCAGCTTTAGCTGTGTATACCTTTAGGGGATGTACAGGAAAATGTTGTGTTTTTTTTTTTAAACCACCCAAAAACCTGTTAAAGAATTTCTTTACAATTTGATGACTCAGAAACCAAGCAGTCACCGTTTATTTAGCTCCATCTGCTACATTAATTCTCATCAGATCCATAGTGTCTGAAGAGACAGCAGGTGTCAGATCTGAAAGAATAATTTTCGTTTGTTTTAGTTTTGTTGCCATCTCCCTTGACGTACTTCAATGGATTATGCATCTGAAATGCTTCACAATCAAATTAAGGAGAGACATTTACTCTAGATGCTTTTTAAAGTGTGAGCTTTACAAAGCAGGTTTTGATTATTTCAGTCTTTTTATAAAGGCTTTTTTGGAAAGTGAGGGGTTATTAGCTCAATTAAGTGTCATGTGAATTATTTGTTCCAAAGAGAAGATTTTTGGGCTAACATTAAGAGAAAAATGAGCCTTTGGTTTGTTTTTTTTTTTTAAGCCACAGCTGCAAAACCAGTATGAAAACTTGAATTCTTATTTTTTCAAAAATTTCACCTCTGTCCAGATGAAGTGAGGAGCAACAAAAAGATCTCCTTTGATTTCAGTGATTTCTAAGACACTGGTTTTTGCGAAAACTAGATCTGTCTACACATGAAGCAGAACAGCATTGTAATACGGAGCGTATAGAAGTTCAATAATGTATATTGTGAACCTATCACCTTAAATATCACTGGAAAGTAACAAATTTTTTTTCTAGAGAAGGCTACAGTGCAAGATACTTTGTCAGCTTGAAACACTTATTAGGAACCAAGCAGACACACAGTTAAGAGTTATTTGCTGCTGGATAACGATATTTAAGTGGTTTTGGATTTCCAAAGCATTTTTCTTTTGTTAACCTGTAGGAAAAACTTTACTAAAGTCTTGTCTTATTTCTCAGGATGTAAGCTGTGTCTCGAGCACATCTATGATGCTGTTATTGTAACTGGTAAAGCAAGTGCCTTTCTAAGATGACAGGAAAATCTGAACTGGAAAAGCTCGAGGTCTGGGAAATGAGACGTGAACTGAAACTTGGCAGTCATTCAGAAACTGAAGTGTTTCCTCATTCTCTGCATTTCATGAATATGGAATTCAAGTGGATTACATTTTTAAGTAAATCTTGTAATAGACTAGTTAATAATACTGATTCCTTTAATTGAGTTTGTTCCTTTTTCTAAGGAAAGATATTCCAGGCACTCATGTTTGGTCTTTTGCTTCCCCCATAATTCAGCTGTTTATTATCAACTAAACTTGAGGGAAGCTTGAAGGCTTCAAATTTTCTGCAAATTTTGTGAAAATGCTTAGGTTAAAAACAGCTTATTTAATACCATTACTGGACAAAAATTCCAGGATCTATGTTGAATGTTCATGTTAAAAGTATCATGACAACAGGGGGAAAAAAACTTAATTCAAGTTCAGGTGCTACTAGACTCCAGGTAGATAAAAAGGTAAAGAACTTATCTGAGGAACTTGACTCTTTGTTGCCTAAATATGAAATCTCAGTAGCATCTCCAGGTCTAGGGAATTGTGTATGTACTTTCCTGGTGAAGGTTATGTGACTGCTTTAACAAGAGTGAGTTTACAATTAATTTGCTAGAAAGTCAATTAACCATGAACAGAAAATCTTGAAAACCAGCTTAGGTGGTTATTGTGGTGGTCACACACAAGTTTATGGCTTGAGATTTGTATTTCTGGGCATAAAATTGCAAAGGTAGGCTTGATATTTTCCAGTCTGGGAGCAGTCAAATTCAAGGGTTTGATCTGAGGCAGGCCTACACAACACAGTGCATTTATCTGAGAGTAACCTAATTGTGTGAGAGGAACCGCTGAGCTGTTCTGAGAGACTAGGTTGCTAACACACAGTTTAACATTGGCTGTCTTTATTTTCATCTGCTTGTCATTTGGATGCAATTCTCTTCCTCCATCCCTCCTCAGTAGGGGTGCCCAAATTAGCTGAAGGAACCGCTTCTAGGATTTCTAACTTGAAGAGAACTATGTGCCCCAAAATTACCCTTTTTAACTCCCTTTCATTATAGCTGCAGATGAAGGTCTGATCTAAACTCATGAATTAAACGGGAAGACTCCTACTGACTTCAATAAGCATTGAATCAGACCCTAAAGGCTGTGAATTAAAATCAGTTAAATAAGTTTTCCTGTGGCTTTCATTATGCAAATATCCGAACACCTCAAATACCTTCAAGGATTTTTGTGGGGAAGAAAAACCAACCAAACCCCAAACCAATCCATGTTTCGTATGTATAAACTTTTTCTTTTTGATATGTAGCCCTGTCCATTGGCTGAACTGGTCTTACTAGAACTGACTTGCTGCAGTGTCTTCAGTCCATCTTAGGTTTCAGAGCACTTCAGCCTTTATTTTCAAGTAATGTTAATTCTCATCCTTTCGATTTGATTTCCTATTATTTTGCTGTATAAAAAGCTTATAAAAAAATAATGAAACTCAAGTTGTTCCATGGACAGCCCCCATTTATATATTGAGCATGGAGTCCATTCCATATGATATGGAATATTCCATTGGCCAGTTTGTCCTGTCTATGTTCCCTCTCAGCTTCTATGGGAAGCTGAAAAAATCCTTGAATGACGTAAACATCTAGCAACAGCTGAAACAGTATCTATTATCAACATTCTTTTCATACCAAATCTTGAGCACAGTAGCCACTAGAAATAAAATTAACTCTATCCCAGCTGAAACCAGGACAGCAGGTAATTATTTGATTTTGTTTGCAAGACATCAAACACTTTTCCCTTGGAAACCTATCTTTCCATGTGCAGTGACTGCATTTAACATCAACGGTACATGGAAAACTTAATACATTGCACTCTGTTCCTTCTGCTGTTTCTGTGTCAGTTCATTTGTGATTTATTATTGTTGAAGAAGAAAAAATAACATATGCTCTGATCACTTAATAAAAACACTTTGAAATAGTGATTTAAATGTAGTCTTGACAGGTCATATGCTCATTTGATAGAAATTGATGGAGTCATAGCAAACTCTGTACAGCTTTGCTGATTTATACCTGTCTTAACCTTGAGTTATAAAACTGAGTTTAATTTTGTCTAAAGTGAAATTCTTATGAAATGCCTATCACTGAGAAAAACTATATTGAATCACAATCTGCACAGTTTATACCTGCTACTTTACACAGCTTTGTACGCAGAATTTGGTTTTAGAGGAATCCTAAACCCACAGGTTGGTTGGATTCCTTCTGTTGATATGGGGTCTAGGCCATATGACAATCAGAGCTACAGACCCTGGGGACAAGGGAATGCATTTGCACAAATCTGTTCAGGACCAGTTTTAGCTTTTCTTGCCTTGCTTGGCTCTGGAGATAGTGACCCAAATCTACCTTCTGTCCTCAGTGGGGATTACACCTATAATAACTCTGCCCCAGTGAATCTTGGCTGCCTACATTGTGATGAAGTTGTTCTGATGCATCTGGTGAGTCAACATCAGAATCTGTCATGTTTTAACCCCAGCTGGCCACTAGGACCACACTGCTGCTCTGTTACTCCCCCAGGTGGGATGGGAGAGAATCAGAAGGGGGGGGATGCTTATGGGTTGACATGATGACAGTTTAATAAGTTTTGCTTTGCTTGCATGAGCAGCTTTTGCTTTACAAGGAATTTGTTCACTGCTTCCCATTGATGGACAGGTGTTCTGCCATTTCCAGGAAAAGCAGGGCTCCATCACAAAAGATGGTTACTTAGGAAGACAAACGCCATCCCTCAATGTCCTCACCCTTCTTCCCATGGCTTTATATACTGAACGTGACACCATATGACATGGAATATTCCTTTGGAGTCAGCTGTTCTGGCTGTGTCTCCTTCCAGCTTGTACAGCTCCAGCCTACTTGCTGGTGAGGCAGTATGAGGAGTGGAAGTGTCTGTGACTGCTTAGCAACAACCGAAAACATCAATGTGCTATCCAGGTTGCCTTCATCCCAAATCCAAAAGCTAGCATTACACCAACTGCCTGTAAAGTTAACTCCACCCCAACTGAAACTATGACAGCACTTTATGCATGATGGTGTGGATGATAGTTCTCCTTCAGCTGTCCAGAACAGAATTTTGAAGGAGAGGGTTCTTGAGTTTAGCTACCTTCAAAGGTAAACAGAGATAATATTTAAACTTAAGCAGATAACTTTTCTTTGACAGTCAGCTGGCTTATTGAAGAAGTCATTAAAGACTCGGATGGAAATTATTCATGGCGAATTACTAATAAGGGTCTGCAGAGCACGTAGACCTTGTGTCAAATTCATGTCATTAATAAACGTTTGCCAAGAACTCTCCAACTTTGTGAAAGATGTTGTATAATCAGTCATAGCTGTTATGGGGAAAAATCATATTTGCATTGGTGTTTGATCAGAGGTGTGGTAAATTCACTAATACTGTGAGTAAAGACTATTAATGTTGTGTGTAGGTATCTAACATAGTAAAAATAATGGTCAGTGTCTGTAGTTATGATCTCAGCTTTGTTTATTTGTTGTCTGTTAGAATCAAAAATCACAGGAAGTTTCACCAGGCTTTTCAGGATCTTGAATTTAATGCTGCATTATTTTAATTAGCTAAAATATGCAGAATACTGTATGGACTATATGTTATCAATGGAGGCACAAGAAGGTGCACTGCAGTTTCTTATGGATTCTTATAATACTGACCTGATCAGCAGCATAAGGCTAAGAAAAAACATTTTGTTTTCTGGAAGCATAAGAAATTGAAACCTGCTTGCATGCTTGGATGCCAGAGTCATTCTGGGATCTAAACAGTTTTAACTTCAACAGAAACTCTTTTTTCTAACTGAAATTGTGATTTGCTCCTGTCTGAGGGCTGAATTTTCTGGCCCATATGTGCTCAATATTAGTACAAGGCAGGAACAGAGACAGCCTTAGGCTGTGTCTGTGTTAGCAGTTTGATGGGAGAGGAATGGATCTATATGGCCAGGCACTTGCTGCTGAGGATGTGATGTCCACAGGAGATACAATGAATTTTCACTCTAGACTGAGGTTTGTCTGTGAGATGTGAACACTGGATAGTAGATTATGTGTGAGCCTTGTATCTGGCATGTGTCTTCTGGTTTAGTTTTATCTGGAAGATATGAATTTTTACACACACACACACACACACACAGGTAAAATTAAAAAATTAGCTAGGATCCCTATGCTCTTAGACCAGTTTCTTTAGTATCTGCTGGTCCTGCAACTCCCACCTTAAACCTTCAAATGTGGTAGCAGATGTACAGCAACCTGTTGCCCTGTTAATGCATTTCTGCTATGCAGTATACAAGTGATCTCCAGAGTGACCATAATTGCTGACACTGTAAATGCATTTCTGTGTATTTAGTAGCAAATAACTGAAATAGTCCATTTTTTTTCCCCTGTAACCCATATGAAAGTGCTTGCCTTTAGAAAAAGCTCATGTACTGCAGAGATAATTAGCACGTCCTTATTTTAAGTTGTCTTTTCACTTCCATTCCCCACCACCCACGTGTATTTACTGTCATACCTTGGTAGGTTCTATCATCTTTAGGTTACAAATCTCCTGGGAACAAGGACCTGTTGTTTTTTTTTCTCCCCACCTGCCATGTTTTGTGCATTGCTATGACATTGTAAAATAACAGAAATGAGAAATAGAACTGACTAGGGGGCTTGATAGCTTTTTCAGTAGTACAATTAATTAATTGATGGAAAAGTCAAACTGAATGTAAAAATAGCTTCTTATGTGTTCTTGTACTTCAAACAGTTTCTTTTCTTAAGGCTTTCTTACAATAGCATATTAGCTATTAAAGGGGGGAAAAGTGTGGTATTTGAGTGACATTAAGAGCTTAAAATAAACTAACAAAAGGATTCAAGGAAGTCAGTGTGAATATATAAAACTGATTGTATACAATCTATTGAGATGTCTTTTCCAAAATGTGTACACTTAGTGATCCATGCTTAAATGGTATCAAATTTAAAAAGCACTGGCCTAAAAAGGCTTTGAGTTAACCTGTATTTTATAGAACTTCTAAAACTGCCACTTGCTCAAATAGGTGTGATTTTATGGGCTACTAAACAACTGAGAATTGTCCAAATACATTATCTTGACAAATCAACTGCATTCGAGATGTTTGGACCTAATTCAGCATGAAGCATTTGCTAAACTTGATAGCCCCGATATTCAGGTACTTCTTTTAATGATTTTAACCAGTGCTTGGACATGGAGCTGAGAGCTGAGCTGCTGCCCAGCTCTGGGGTGGCTCTGCTCCGTGCAGCAGATGAACTGCAGGAAAAGCCTCTTTTACGGATAGAGGCACCAAAAGTTCCCTTTGAACATTGTGACTGCCTCTCGCCTCCAACTTTTGGAAACACAGCGAGGACAGTGCTAAACTTAATGACAGCCACAATTCCCAAACCCAAGGAAAAATAAATGTTATTGAATAATCAATGAAGCTCATTATTCTTCAAAGTCTTGAGAACTTGTGTAGCACTGGTACTGTATCAATATTCTTAGAAACAGGAAAAATAAAATAATGCTTGCTTGTTGATATGCTTTCATGCCAGGGAAAATGTTAACCTTTTTAATTGTTTACTAGTGATGCTACTCTTCTTTTATTCCACTCTTCCCTTGAGAAATGCCCAAAGGAAACTCTTCTCCCCTGTAGCAATACCTGTGCTGCTCCGAATGCTTCCAGCTTCCCAATGCATAGATTAGGTGTGGGAATTTGTTTCTGTTCAGTTGTCTATTATTTACATATTAAATTGCTGCTTGTTAGCCTGACACATCACTTTCAGATCTTGGAAATCAAAGGATACTTGGAGGAGGGTATTCTGTGTAGCTGAAAGAACACAAATGACTCCAGAGAGACAAAGTCACTTGGGAGGGAAGCATTGCCATTCCCTAGGAGAGTCTTAGCCAAATCTTCCTGTAACAGTGTTAAAGAGACAACAGGGGCAAAGTCATTGTACTTAACTGGCTGTTGAATGGTATCGATGCTGTTCAGTGGCATTGTCAGGTCTTAGAGAAATTATTCTTTTTTTTTTTTCTCCCCATGGTCAGTAGAAATGAAATTAGAGTGAAGGTGACCTGTCAAGACAAAATCAGGAGAGAGGCAGAATAGCAATTGAAGTCATTTATTTTCTGTACTAACTGTATTTTTAGTCTCAGAATTCTTTTGGTTTTCCCAGAACCATGTACAGTTCTTATGCAAAATCAAGATTTCCTTAGAGACTGAATAACCCCGCAGTCTAGAAAGGATGCTCATAATGAAGAGGTTTCTGGCAAGCACACGGCAGAGGTGGAAGCTGCTCTAAACCTTTCTGAAGTCAAATCTCCACTGTTCACTCCCAATTTCTGCTTACTGGCATTGTACCTTTTTGCCTCTGTGCATATAGAATACACCTGTGAAATGTATGCTCTTCCTCACTCCTTGCTCCTGAAATATGGTTTTTGACACAGGGAGAGGGAAATGTATGAGGCCATGAAGAAAGGTTAGTGTGAGCTGCTCCTCATATGTGGCTTTCAGGGTTGCTCTTTGTCCTTTCGGTTTCCCAGCTAGAGAAGGTTTTACTGGCTGGGTCTGGCCATGATTCTTTTGCCTTTGGCCACACTACTGTTCTGAAAGGAGTGAAGTCAGACAGCAGATGGTGGGGAACTGGCTGTGCTGGATATGTCCTTTTGGCTTCTCTGCTAAACCAACCAACCACAATAAAAAACACTAAAAAAAAAAA
>VXBW01007184.1:41190-109085 GCA_013400375.1 Thinocorus orbignyianus
AAAAAAAAAAAGTGGGGCTGGGGTGGGGTGTAATTATTGAGTGTGGGTAAAGATATCTTCACATAAAAAACATGAAGTGATAACAATATAGTTTGCTATGATTGAAAGGGAGATCTACTGTCTGCCTTCTGGAATGATGTGTTCTTGGGTTAATAAAGGTGAAGAAAGAATTTCCTATTAGTTGGGACAATGTCAATGGGGTTGAGAAGAGTAAGACCACTTGTTGGGTTGTAAATGACTTTAGCAAGCATCTGTGCAGCAGGGCAGCAATGCATCAGAAATTCTAGAATGTTGTTTCCTAAACCTTTTGCTGTTTCCTAAACCTTTTGCTGTTTCCTAAACCTTTTGCTGTTTCCTAAACCTTTTGCTGTTTCCTAAACCTTTTGCTGTNAAAGGGAGATCTACTGTCTGCCTTCTGGAATGATGTGTTCTTGGGTTAATAAAGGTGAAGAAAGAATTTCCTATTAGTTGGGACAATGTCAATGGGGTTGAGAAGAGTAAGACCACTTGTTGGGTTGTAAATGACTTTAGCAAGCATCTGTGCAGCAGGGCAGCAATGCATCAGAAATTCTAGAATGTTGTTTCCTAAACCTTTTGCTGTTTCCTAAACCTTTTGCTGTTTCCTAAACCTTTTGCTGTTTCCTAAACCTTTTGCTGGGTTTTATGTGTTGGTCTAAAGTGCTTTTGGTCTTTTTGTTTTAGAGACTTTTAAAGACTTGAGGGCAAAGTCTTGTGGATTAAAGAGTCTTGTTTTCAACTTCCCTGCTCACTGATGCCTGGGAAATGTGTGTCTCCATCCAAGTGCATAAACTTACAGATGCATGCTGTTCCAGAGGGACACATTTACAGTGACTGGCCATAAAACTGCAGTCTCTGCTTACTTTCAGAGAGCTCTTGCTATCACTAAAGTCAGCAATTTTAAGGTTCATGGATCGCCTTGATTTTGTGAATGGGACCTACTTATGTGAAAATTAACTTTATCTGGAAATAAATAGTCTTTAAAACAGCAGGGAAATATGGGCTTGGGTTGCTCTTTAAGGAACTAAAAAAGCAGTTCTATCTGTAAAACAAAAGGACAAATTTGTTTGGAGCAGTGCCATGAACTCAAAGGGTAAACAACCCAGAAAATATATAAATAAATAAAAGATCACTATGCAGTTCTTTCAATGTTTGAAATAATTGTTAACTCTTATGCTAATGCAGTCTGAGTTCAGGTTCTGAAGCCAGCCCAGACATTACCCTTACAAGCTACCTGAGAGCATAGGGTGTTGGAGTGCTCTCTCCATGCACCTGGCTCAGAGAGAGATGCCGTCCAGTCTCTGCTGTTTGCATTCATCACAAATGTCAACTTTAATGTTTCACTTTAATACAAGCTAAACATATTATTGCTATTACTCTCAAAGTGAGCCCAAGTTATTTGAATGTCCCAGGAGAAACTCCTGCTTCATGAATCAGATACTGGAAGGATTCAGCAGGTCAGGCAACCTGACAGGAACAGTGAGCAAAAAATAAGGAAGTTATTGCTGCCAAGATAGCCCTCAAATTACCTCTCAACACTTTGCAGTTGATGGTGTTGATACCAGCTGTGCAGTCCTCATTATTCTAAGTCCTTTCTGTAAATCGCCTCCTCCTTGTAGCATGGCAGTAATAATGGGAATGATCCGCTGCCCCAAAATCAAGAATAAGATTTTCATTTCCCTTCACTTAACATCAAGTCAGACTCTGAGGGCCCTGCCTTTCAGCCCTGCCAAAATTGTAGCAATGACAAGAGTCTGAAAGGAAATTAGGTTACTAGAAACATACTCCAAAATGGAAAAAAAAACCAACAGCAAAAACTACCACCAAACCCAAAAGCCAAACAAATAACAAGTGAGATGACACAGATTGTTCCACTAATTTTTTAAAACTTCCCACTCTCTCTCTATTTTGCCTTTTAAAGAACGCAGATTGTTAAGGCAACGACCACCGAATGTCTTGTGCGTGCTATTTCTGTTGAGCACTTGAATGGAGGCATTTTGGGATGGGTGTTTTTGAAGATCGCCGAGAGCAGAATTATCAAATTCTGAAGGGTGATTCAAAATCACTTCTCCTATTTACTGATGCAAATATATAAATAGAAACCTCAATTTAATATTTCCTTTTGACCTCTTTTCCTGTATTTTCTCATTTCTGACATGTTTACCCTGAAGATGGGAGGTGGATGAAAAACATAGGTAGCATAACTTCAGAAACCTGCTGGACGATGGCAGGTCACACCGTTATCAGTTTTAAACAGTAGAATTGGATTAGGATGAGTTAGTTTCCTTGAATTCTACTATAACTCTAGATTATTCTATTCTTCCCTAAAATACATAACCAGCAATATCAACTACTGTTACTCAATTTCATGTTTTACTTCTAAGTTTTATCTAAATTGAAAGTCTTTCTATTAATCTCATTTCTGCTAGAAAAGCCAACAAAAATTGTCAATGAGTGTAGTCCTATCCCACTTGGATTTTTCAGTTTAGAGAACCAGTTATGCATTAAAAGAATAGTAGATGTAACAGACCTTTAATGTTAGAAGAATCATTGCTCTGTCAGTTCAAATGGCTTGATTTAATTGCAGTTGTCTGGTTTTTGTTAAAATAAACTAATGACTTTAATAAGAAATTCATTTTGTTGATAAAACATCTCAAGATTTTTTTTTCCATTTGCTTAATTTCACTGCCCTCAAATTTATTTTTATAGGCAGTAATGACTATGAAATATTTAATACATAAACGAAAGCTGGATGTTTATAGAATACTTATTAGTTGGCATTAGAAGATATTCTTTGTTAGTGTCTGTTTTTAATCATAGCCAAAAAAATGTTGAAGGGGAAGAATATACATTGAGAGAGTTTTGCTTTTGCATGTTCTTGGGAGAACAGAGGTGTACAGCAAGATAAAACGAACCACTGCGCAGAGGTGAATGCACCATGTGAAATCCTTGAGTTAGGGGCTGAGGCTCTTCTAAGATGCGTCCATCCATGCTAGCATGAAACGAAATAGCCCTGCGATATTTTAAATATTTTTTCTTTTTATTTCCCATGGGATCTTCTTGATGGAGATTATAGTATGCTTTTGGGAATTATAAACATTTTTTTATAAAACTGGGAATAGAGAAGTTTTCTTCTGCTGGGATATTTAGTCCCAAGGCTAGTTGCTTCTTCCGTTTATATCTGATTTATAGTTCAAATATTAGGCTATTGTTATTTGTTTTAAGATTTAGTTATTGCTCTTAAATGTAAGGAGGAGAATTTCATTAATTTTGTTTAGGTAAGAAATGAGTTGTCTCTGTCTTACCAGCGCAGGAAAAAAGTTTATACACATTGCTATTAGTCTTGTCTTCATATTATCTGTGTCCTGCGATTGTGCTTTGCCACCAGTTGGCTAGCTTCTTATCTTCCCTGTGCTAAAACTTGCTAAACTGCAAGCTTTTTGTTAAAGATTAGCAGTATTGGCATGGAAACTATACAAGAGTTTAAGGGACAGTTTCTGCTATAAAGAAAACATTCTGTGGCGCGCACACACACACACACACACATTTAAGCTACAGACTTTTAAAGGTAAATTTTAAACTTCAGATCTAAAGAGCATTTAGTGTGCTTTATGTTTCCACTCCATCCTACCAGAGAAATGTTTTGAATTATGCCACTAGGTAACAAAGTAATTGTGCCGTTTTCAGCCATTGTTCCAGTTTCATCTAGCTTTTTCTTTTATAAAATTTGCCTCTTCTGTAATCTCTCTTGTATTATATCTAGTATTTCTCTAAGATTTGCTTTCGTGGGGATGTATGATGTATCTTTTGTAAATTCAAGGCACTAAACTACTGTAGGGAGAGAGGAATTTCCTCTGCAGGGGAGGAGGAGCAAGCTGTGGAACAAATGACTGACATGAGTCCTACCAGACTTCTAGGGATGTGTTCAGGACAGCATGTGTGTGTGTAACAAGGGAGACCTTGTCACCCTACATCAAGGAATGTCTTTAGGGTGGCTCGGGATGGTATGTGCTGGTGCCAAGAAAAAGAAAGGCAACTTACAATACTCATACTGGGCTGTCATTAAATCAAGACACATTAAAGCAGCATTGGCGAAAGGAGAAATATCCAAGTAGTGTCAGTTCTTCCAGGCATTCAGCACAAGTTTATAGTAGTGGTGGGGAAAGTTTATGCACCAGTCCTAAAATAGCTGCCAAGCTGTCTTTGATACATGACAGTTAAGAGAAATTTCTAAAATAAACATCCACTTAAGTAGTTAAAAAAATAGTAGAGGAACGTACAAAGGAGATAGGAATAGATGGCCAGCGGGGTGGGAGTGTGGCAGGGAAAAGAACTGTTGAAGAAAATTAAGTGAACTTTGAGTGACTCTAAATGACAACTGTGTGGGTTTCAGGTATGTTGGCTGTCATAATCCATTTTTCTACAAGATACATTTTGCTCTTTGTTGGCTATGATGACTTCATTCTGTTCCTAGTGTAGACTGGGTCTTTAGCTAGACTTTTCTGTTGTTGCCATAATATACCTAATAAAGAAATTCAGCACTTTCTAGGAAGCTTTGCTTAAATATTAATTCTTGGTTGGTTTTTGCTGTAATGAGTCTCCCATGGATATAAGATGCTTATATGGATTTGTTAACTAGTGCTAGATACATGAGTTTGGCCTTATGTAAATTTTATTTTGTGATTCTCTCCTTATGAGGCTTTTTCTTACCAGCACCAAAGATTTAATTTTAATTCAGAAGCGGACTGCTGTTAATCTTTAAATTTTTCCTTATCACTCTCATTTAGAATACTGAAAAATTTTAGCCAGCAGTGAGTGAAGGTGAAAATTCCAAACTTCCATCTTAAAATGAAGGAAATAAGGTTTTTACAGCATGGAAATCTTTTTGCCTGATGATACACTGTGATATATTCATCTCCAGCTCAGATCTCAAAGTCTGGTCTGTGCAACTGAAGCACATGTACCCAATTTGGCAGGAATCAAAGAATACGTTATAGAAGTATCTTCACAAATGCAAGTCACAGTCTCAGAAAGACTAAAAAGTACATTAATTTAAATTATATTCTTGTTCCTATTGCCTACATTCAGAATGAGATTAAAATAAACTGATTTGATTTCATGGGGAAGCATTCACTTGTTTGTAGATTTTTTTTTAAATGGGTGAAAGAGAATTTATAGTGCTGTCAACCTGTCACTTTTAATAGCATGTTATTAATTTATGAATTTAAAATAAAATCTCCAATAATAAACCTAAAATGGAATATGGATATTGTGATTAAGGCATTTATTATTCAACAAAATTAAAGGCATAGTTAGGAAAGGAAAAAACAAATTTCAATTAAGTATTAGGTATAAACTCTTTTAAAACTTTTTAGTTAAACCTTGGTACTAGTTTAATAACTACTCTATTGTCATCCAGAATAAATTAGTTTTTCAAAAACCAGGCTGAGGAAATTCTTCCAAATTTATACATTTCAGGATACTTTGCTTAACAAGAACAAAGCACCCTGGGTAATTTTTGAGTGTCTTGCACAAAGTCCGACATATATTTTGTTACTCAACAGGTGGCATAAGGAGTTAAAATCAGAACTGCAAGGAGTGCGGCACAAGAAATATCCAATCTGTGGTTTAATCTTGTTCATACTGAAAAAAAAAAGGCACTGTTTATGGATTATGAAGCAAGCTCATACTGGTTTTGGTCTAGTTCACAGGTTTAGGTTATGTTTCTGTGACTAACTAAAAGCCAGTCAAAGCAGATGTAATATTAAATGATTGTTTATGTGGCAGGTTTTATGGAAGATGTTTAGCACATTTGTCATGTTGAGGCTTAGCTGTGTAAATTATTTATTACAGTTAATATTCTCTGCATGTTTTAGGGATGTGTTGCTAATGAGCTAAACTCCTCGTCCCAGATAATTGTAGAATAATCTGGTAAATGATGTAGCCTATGGGATTTTAATGACTTTTTTTGTCCTTCCTTGCAACTGACACAAAAGCTGCATTTCTGTTCACTCTCTGCAAGCCAAACATTGAGTGCAGATATGTGGAAATATGTGTTGTCAGGGAATATCACCTGTGTATGTTCTTGATGATAAAATGGTTATGTCATTTCTCTGTTGGAAGAAGTTTGTTCCCAGCTACCTCTCCTAGGTATTCTTATTGATTTCCATAACAGTTCTCAAGTCCTGTTACAAAAACCATGTTCTTGTGCTTTTCCAGGCGGTGGCAGGTTTGACTGTACAAAACCACTGCGGAAGTTCACGTATGAACACTCTTGTGTTTGAAAGTTGGCTGGTTTTTTTTTTTTTTCTTGACTCAAGGGGTAGAAACCATTTGGGCAGTGATACAAATCACAATCCTCTGAAGACCTGAGGCGGGGATTCAGGGGGTTCGGATTCCAGCAATATAATCTGTAATAAATCTAAATTTCACAAAACTTGTGGGTTCCCTGTAAAACTGTTTAAATAGCTGTGTTTGCAACTTGTAGATAGTGACACAATTTTTGAAAATTCAACCCTAGGAGATTTTGCCAAGCTTTGAGGTTAGGAAAAGAGAAAGCACTTTCACTGGTAGTGGTAACTCCCCTTGCATACACTTACTTATATGTATCTATCCTAGTAAATTATAAAAAAAAAAAAAAAAAAAAAGTAGAAAATTTGTTTAACAGGAAATTTCAAGGAGGACTCCTCTTAAATTAGAGACGTGCATAGGCAGAGAAGAAAAGAAATGTAGGATTTTTATTAAATACTGGCATCTAATAGAATCTCCAAATGCATAATATCCTCAGCAATAAGAGTCGTATAAAATGATGTAAAACTTTACATTATGGGTAGATGAATAAGAATTTTTTAAAGACAAGCATGTGGGTTTCAGTTTGGTTCTTATACAACGATGTCTTTTTTTGCATTGTTCCCCTACCATAGCAAATATTAATTCTACATCTATTTTGTTGGCAATTTCTGTTGTGGATTTTAAAGAAAATTGCTCCTCAAGGGAGAGGGAGAAGAGAGGATAGGACAGCATAGTACATTATAAATAAGATGGAAAGATATTTATGAAAGGAAATGTTGCTGTCATAGAAATAAAAGTTCTTCCTGATGAGATTTACATTGTGGATGGCATCTGTTTGCAGATGCAGCAGTGCTGGTGATTAAAGGAGGGAAATGGAGCATTTTAGCTTTGAATGATGTGAACGTGCTGAGGGACAAAACTAGATGGGACTGAAACACAAGTGATGGTGAGGTGAAACCAGGTGCCAGGAGTGGGCTGGAGACAGGGCTAGCAGCTCAGAAACAGGCAGAGAGCCTCAACAGCACGGAGTTCAAAGTGCTCTTGCACACCACATCCCAGAGCTATCCTTTACGTTTTATAACTTGAGCCTTGCAGTATGAATATGAAAAACTGGGCATTACAGTTTTCCATAGGAACAGAGAAAATGAAATTATCATTTGTATCCTAAATATCTTCGTAAGATGCTTTTGTTAACATGAAATGTAGAGATGATCATAGGAAGCACTGCAGAGTTTGTTGTATCAGTTCATAGTGAGCAATAGACTCTAAAATTAAGAGATTTAGCCACATTCATGAAAACTACCTGTGGCAAAGTCAACAGTTAAACTTCAGTCTTTATAAACCTATGCTGATTTACATTGCTATTGGCCTCCAAAGAAAACAATAAAATATGTCTATGAAAATCAACTCCTGTAGTGAAAAAGTTTCTTTAGTAAAATTGGAAAAAACCTCACTTTTTTGTTTCAGATGAAAACTATTTGCTTGGCATTCAAATATTACACGGATGTCTATTGTTTATTCTTAGCCTGAATCTACAATTGCAGTATCTTTAAGATCATGTTGTCAGAATATGACCTTCATTTGGGAAGGGGAACCTTAATAAGTTAACATTAGATTGAAATGTCACACTCGGTGGAATATATTTTTTGATACTCAAACTTTTACATCTCATAAATTTAGCTGAGCCATGCTATAAACTGAGGAAAAGAACTCACAGTCTTCCATACTTTCTATAATATGTTCAGGTAAATAGACTGCAAAGTTGCATGTAACAAGAACATATTAAAAAACCCAGTTGTTTTGGTAAACTGAAAGTCTTATCCTAACAAACGTGGGATGTATATAGTGCCAAAATGGATTAAAGCATTCTGTATAAACCCCTAAATAACCGTGGGGAAAAATGTCAGATTCATAATATCTTGCAAAATTCTCCTCTTTGCCTTTCAGTATACTCTGAGAAACAACATAGTCTGGGCTTGTAAACCACAGAGTAATTTACTCATTGTCAGTTAAGGTCATAAAAAAAAAATCTACTTTGTTTAACAGCTCGTAAATCTAATTTTTCTCTCTGTAGTACTATGTTTTCAAGGTAAGCACTAGCTGATATGAGAACAGAAGAAACAAACCCTCAAAACAACTAGTCTCACACTGCTCTGTAGCTGTTCTAAATTAATACACATCATACAAGATAGATTTTACATGCCAAGTTTAACTTGCAGGAATCTGGTCACCAGTATTCAAATGTCAGATATGTATGTGTATACACACACACATAAAAATACTATTTTTGTGCCAAAATCTTGACAGTTGTCAGCTGTGTCCTGTTCAGTGTAACATCTGGTATTGTTGCTGGAAAGCTGGAATGCACTGATTTAAATAATTTTTTTTTAATCCGTCTGTCTGCCCTGGGTAATGTTTGTTTTCAATGCCTAGCTATGCCCTCTATTCAATTTATATTTAAAATGAAATTATTATGCATAGTTAACTGGCAAGACTTGAGTATTTGAATGGATTAAAAAAATTAATGACAAATTAGGTTTTAAATCACAGGGAATTTCAACTTCCAATCCTATCAATTCCACATATGTAGTTTATTATATTCCTGGAGACAAATGCATTTAACATGCTGACAAGTTCAATTTCCTCACAGCTTTATTACACAAATTACTTATTACAAGGAAAAAATGTCGAATGCCTTCTGCTCTAAACTATGAGCATGCCTTTTGAGCAAAGCCACAAGGGAATTAGTAGAAAAATCTAGTGGTTTTGTTTTAAAGTTGGCACCAGCAATGCTATAGCTACTTTTTTTCCCCTACCCATTTGTCTCACCCCCTCATCATTCAGTGCAGCCACTCTTTCCCCACTTGCTTCTTTAGAATTTGTTGTGACAGTTGTATCCTAAAATATGTAAGTGGTTTCTGGATTTTTTCTTTGCCCATCAATACCTTTCAGATATTTGCCTTAAAAACCATATGTCAAATATAACAAGCAAAATTCACTAAGGCATGTGGTGGTTACATGAAAAATGTGTTGTCACATACACTTGACGTGACTACCCAACTGAAGTTAAGAATATAATTAATATTATTTGAGGGTAAATGTCTCAATGTGGTTAGCGCAGTCTGAATAGTGGAATGACTTTGGAATGACTATTTGCCAGAGTTGTTCAGGTTTGTTGTGTTGTTGTTAATTGTTTTGCAACCTTAGTGAAAATTCAGAGTGATTTATTGTGAAATTGGATTTGTCTGTGATTTATTTTGATATAAGAGAATCAGACATCAGATGGTTTTGGCCTTGGTGTAGACTACCAAGACTGGTAGGGCTGAAAGGGTGTTGCCAGGTGATTTCCTTTAGCAGAAGTTTTTGGACTTAATTATTTCTTTTCTTTGCTTTGCTGGTCTAATATGACAGACAAAACAACACCTACCTAAAATGTGTAGAAACGAATATAACACTTGCACAAATTTAGTTAGAGCTTGAAATTTCTCAAAAAAGAATCTGTTGGGTTTTTTTTTTCCTTATTTGTTCTCATTTACATAACCATAGCCTAGACGTTGCTTAACCATCAGATGAGAGCACTGATTATAAGACTCACTAATGATGTTTCAGTTAAAATGGAAACTGTGTTCCGACCAGGATTTATTGAGTTCTGTGTAAAGTTGTCTGCGGACAAGTTATTCTTCCCCAACTACTGCCAAACTGAATCTGATTTAAGGAAGTGTAGAAATGAAGATTGATGGCAAATGAACAGAAATGGATTTGTTTTTTAAAAAGCTCGCAGCCAGGAGGTAGAAGGAAATATCAGTATCGGGTTTGTTTCAAGTGAGTGGTTGGGATGAGTTTGGTCCAGCTGGGTTACATGCTGGTGAAACCAGCTGAGAGCAGAGAGCTCAAATGAGCAAGTCAGTTCTGCACAGCGGGATTCACTCACGGAACAGGATTTACGTATTTCTGATTTTTACTGCAGTGTCTTATCTGTTGAGAAAGATCACCTTTTGGTGGTATACCTGATGCTGTATCTTTTTTATTGGGAAATGTAAGAACCATATCAGATTAAAAGAAGGGAAAAAAATTGCTCATGCTATAGTATTTCATATCTGTAGTGAATTTTCACTGTTTAAGAGGTTTTGTTGTAAAAATACTGAACTCTTGGTAGATAAAGGTCAGATTTATGTGGCAACTGCACACAGTAGACACAAGAATAAATATGCATCATGAGCCAAAACCAAATGTTATTTACTTTTGAAGCATTATTAGGGCAGTTACAGTCTATTTAAACATGACAAAGAGCACTTGGATTAAGCTATTCACTTTGCAGAGCATAAACAGTGCAGCCTATTTCACTGTACAGGTTTCAACTTTGCTCCTTTTGAAGGAACACCGCTGCTTTGCATTGCTTCAGTCAGATCCGTGCAGGCAAGCAGTGTTTTCTTCACAGTCCAGAGAGAATTGTGGCTTTTCAGTGCGACTGTATGCAATCAGTGAAACCAATTCTCTTTAATGGAATTCTTAAAGAAAAGGTTTCGGTTCAGTTTTCCTTTTCTTACCCCAAGTCATGATTAAGTCATGTATTATCTTAAACAGAAATTCTTCCTAATACAATTGATGGGATTTTAATGATGAGCCAAACATATGGTTTAAAGAAAAATAAAACCCCCCTCACAAAGCCATCCTACTGCACAAGAATTAATCCTTAGGCATGTCAAATTCAGTGAGATGGCAAGCAGCAATATAATGCCTCTATTGTCACTGGATTGTCTGTCACTGTACAAAACAAATTTGGAAGTGACAAACGTCAAACTCAGTAACAGTGTATATAAGGGGTTATCCCCTCTCATTCTGTTAAAAATTTGCCTAAATTAAAATTCACTGAGCATTCACAAGGAGATAAACAGCACCAAGTTATGCTGTTCATCCTAGGACTATTCGTGAAGATACATGAATCTTCATGAGAAAGGGAGAGGACAGGGAGGTCCTTACTGCTCTTCCAAGCAGGATCAGCCACGCCTCAGATGTTTCTCTCAAACCTACTCTCTGTTAAGGGGTGATGTTTTTGTAGATGCTTTAGGCACTCTACTCCACTAATCATGAGTGTTAAAATTAGAAATGAATTTTATAATATCTAACATTTTCTCTTGCTGCCATTTAAAGTCTTTCCCCTAGACGTGCTGAATATAATGAAACAGATGGTTCCCTTCCTTTGTCATGAACTCTTACATGTTTTGAAAAAAGATATGCTGGTTATCATCATACTTTTAGCCTTCTCTCTAGTTCACTAGCCTAAGCATGCAGAGTCTTTCATAACATGTCATATTCCTACTTGCTACTCTCTTGTGGACTCCTGGGCTGGGACTCATTGTCCTGATGCACAGACTCTGAATGGCTGGTGCTGAAGAAGAGTTTGTTATTTCTGTGAGGAATTTTTTTACAGTGAATATGATAGAACCCTGGCAGAGGCTGCCTGGGGAGGTTGTGAAGTCCCCTTCTCTGGAAATTTTCAACACTCACCTGGATGCAGTTCTGAGTAATGTGCTCTGGGCAGGGGAGTTGGACTAGATGATCTCTAGAGGTCCTTTCCAACTGTGACAATTCCATGATTCCACAAGCCTACATATGATTCCCTCTGACACACACGGCTTCTGTTTGCTCTTGGAGGGAATCTCCCTCCATGGGAAAGACAGCAGAAATTTTATTTTACTGGAAATTTCTGGTTTGGGTCCAGTCTATCAGCTCTCAGAACTGAAAGTAGATTTTCAAGTATGTGGCTTCCATTCAGGCTTCTTAATGGAAGCATGGACAATATCGTTATTCAAAATGGAAGCTCCTTGACTTTTAACACTTCTGTCTAACAATTCTAAAGAGATCATCTATCTGCTGAGGTCTTCTGAAAAGCTGATTGAAATTTTTGCTTAAGTGCGAATTTAATCCCTAAAACCTCATTCACAATAACGTATGGTGTGATTGTTTCAGAAATAAAACATCAAGAACAAGAGAAGTTGATTAGAGCTAGCAAAGTGCAAGGAAAGCTTCGGATACAATTCAGATTTTGTACTGTAGTCATCACTGAGAGAAAATCATTAATAATTTAGGTAATATTATATTATTTGATATATTTCTATTAAGGCTTGTAACTGAACAAGGTTCATACATTGAACAGGGACAATTAATTGAAATCTAACCTTTCTGCTGAAATTAGTTGGCCTTTCATTAACAGTAACAGACCTGTCCTGCAGTCTTTGAAAATGAAAGGAAGATCTACTTCATTTTAGATCTAGGTTGCTCAGTCATGCAGTCATGTTTAACTGGATGGTTACGGAAATATTCAAATATGCTTATTTATTTCAATTTAGATGTTTTTACTGGCTTTTTAGGCCTTTCTTTCTAGTTTATAGTATGAATGAACATTTTGAAAGCAACTGAAAAGCGAATCAGTGTCAAATGCTTTGCGGAAGTCCATGTAGATGTCAGTTGCTGCTCCCTTATCTACCAATGCTGCGGCCCTGTTCTATAGGGCCATCAAATTTGTCAGACGTGGTTTACTTTTAGTGAAGTCATGTCAGCTGTCACTGATCAGTTCTTTATTTTCTATGCTCTTTATTGCCTATAGTTTCCAGGAGGATCTGTTCCATGATCTGTGCCAGGCACAGAGGTAAGTCTAATCAGCCTGTATCTCCCTGAGTGTTCCTTTTTTTCCTTTTTAAATATGGAGGTTATATTTCCCCTTTTCTAGTAGGTGGGAATTTCATCAGACTGCCACGATTTTTCAAATATGATGGATAGTGGCTTAGCAACTTCATCCCCCAGTTCCCTCAGGACCTGCAGATGCATAAGATCAGGTCCCACAGACTTCTTCACCTTCAGGTTGCTTAGATGGCCTCAAACTTGATCTTCTCCTACCTGTTAAGTTACAATGATTTTCAGGTGGTTCATGATGATTTGCATGTGTAGCATGTAATGGTATTGTCAGATGTTGCTGAGCTCTTTATAAGCATGGTTAAGGAGATATTAGAAGTCTAAATTATAGAGAATTATATGTCCTTTGATCCAAATGCTGGCTCCTCCAAGTAAGTTGCCTTCAGAAATGAGCGTTTGTTGTTCAGATTGCCAGCAGTAAGAGTAGCCAGCACAGAAGCTCAAATACATCTTAATTGTCAGGATTACTCTCTCCTAATTTAGGAAACACTTGTTCCCACCCCTGTTCCATTTAATGTGGCAGAAAAACATCTTGGGAATGCTTTTAAGCATGAAAGGAATGCTGTTACTGGACTTCATGGCTCTCTCATGACTGATGCTTGAAAGATGAGGCTACTGAGGGCACTAAGTTAAAATGTGTGTTTGCAGCTACAAGTGTGTTCAAAACTCTCTCATCTTTGACTTGATATGAGACAGCAGAAGGCAGCCTCACTTGAGGCATTGGATGCCTGAGATTAACCAGAGGAGTTCCAACGGAGAGCGTAACTACTCTGAACTTCAGCCTTTCCTTTGAACACCTATAATCTTACAGAAATGGCTGAAATTTTTAACATCATGGTTCCCTTAAAATGTCACTGTTATAGTCTCCAGAGGAGTCCCTTTTGCTCGCTTAGATCTTTTGAGACCTATTCTATACACAAAGATTTTACTGATG
Source organism: Thinocorus orbignyianus (assembly GCA_013400375.1). Lineage (NCBI taxonomy): Eukaryota > Metazoa > Chordata > Aves > Ciconiiformes > Thinocoridae > Thinocorus > Thinocorus orbignyianus. The sequence continues at coordinate 55,127 of VXBW01007184.1, forward strand.
ATGTATTTCAGGCAACTTCTCCTGGCTTTCGTCTCTCATCTCACTCTCTTCTGCCTTTTAGATTCCACTTGCAGGAGAAGAAAGTGAATGTGTTCGATCCCAGACTCTGATTTGCCTTTTGATGGTGCAGACCCAGAGCTGTCTGGGGAGTTACTGAAAGGAATCAGGGGGGTAGATCCTTGGCAAGCAGACCATGTTGATGATGAGCCTCAGGATTATTCAGTTACCTACATTCAACAAAGTTGAAGTGAACTGATTCTGTGTCCTGCAAATACGTGAACACAAACATCCTGGTGACTGATGAATCAAAGATAGTAAGTGGCTGGGGACTGAAGCAAGCTGAATAATCCATCTTGTTTTCCCCTAGCGATTGCGTTAGTTTTCTAGGGCAAAATTTCACCTCTCCATGTTCTACCATCATATCACGTTGATGTAGTAGTTCCTGAACCACTTGGATTGTTTCTTTTTTTTTTTTTTTCTAGTTGTGGGTTTGGTTGATTGGGGTTCTTATGTTTGTGTTAAATGCTGAGTTCTTTATAATGGTTGCACTTCCCTCTTTCACAGTTAATCTCAAAGGCATCCCAGTCACCATACATCACATAAGATATCAACGTGGTAGGATTTATCACATCTTTATACACACCTAACATTCAACCTAGATGGTTGTGAAGTCCTACTTATTACCCAGCAATGATGTATCTCTGTCACCTGTATTTCCAGGGGAACTTGTTCTTTTTTCCCTCCTGATGTCACCTTTCTGGAATGTGGTAGCCTTGATGTCTCTGACTTCTTGTCTTGGAAAAATGTATGAGGGCATGCTGTCAAACATTTGATTTTTTTTTTCTTTCCTTTTTGTTTTAAATGTTTCCTTCTTATCACATATTTCAGAAAGGATTTTGAAATGTTTCCCCGTAAGGTTGACCTTTCTGAGCTGTGGCAGGAAGATAGAGTATATCAAAGAACACTAACCTAATAATCCAGCTGCCCAAGGTGGGTATAAAAATGAAATCTTGCCTCCAGTAGTAGAATTTCTGCTTTAAAATATACATAAACAGGCCAAAGATTCAGCACGAAATACCACAGAAACACAGAACAGAGGGATTCCCTTGTGTCCTGCTCTATATTATTCCTCCCACTTCCTTTTCTTTTCATATTAGACTCTGTGATCCAGTAGGACAAAAAACCTGATGGTAACACAATGCCACAGTGAGTAGTCATATGCTTTAAAGAATAATGTGCTGGCTGTGGATATTGATGAAATTGTCTAAAACTTTGAGAGATTTCAGGAAATATACTCTAGCTAATTTCACCAAGCTGTAAATGAAAAACTGCAGAAGAAGCAGGAAGAATAAAAGATACTGACAATTTTTTAATATGTTTTGCTGGGTTTTGTGCTTGGTGAGTAATCTATATTTAATTTTAGGTTTGTACTTTTCTTCAAATAATGACAAAAAGTACAATGATTTAACTCAAGATCAAAAAAAAATGCTTAAAACCTTCTTTTTACAATTTACATTTAATTCCTATACTTTTTCAGCTTTTTGAAGTTCAGGAGAGATAGATGAACTCATGTGATGTTTAAATAGATAGTTTGAACAATGTTTGGGAGAGCAGTGGAGTTGTTAGGGTGGCATTTCCCCATGCTTTTGGGGGTCTGCATTTTCCGGGTTTATCCTGGAATTTGGCTGTCTAATTAAAACAGCCAAATAACGAGATAACAATTACAGCTAAGCTGGCCTCTCTCCATTTCCTGTTATTTGTTTTGGATGCTAATTTGCCACCATCTTCTGCATGTTGGCCACTGCATGGTCTGATGCTACCATAGATTCTCTGTGGAACTCAGTTCTGCATCTCTTTGAAGATAATCCTTCATTCGGACTTTATCAGTCATCATCCTAAGAGGCCTGAGTATGTCTGAACAAGCTACCTTTCAGCTGGGTTTCAGTAATAGCCTTTAAAAGCATAAAAATGAAGCAATGTGTCTTAAGTTACCTTTCTTTCAGTGTGGGAACAGGAGTGGTCATTGAGCTACAGCTTGGTGGGAGAAAGCTGCATTAGTCTTTACTCCATGGCAAATGATTTCTCTATTTTCTGTGTATGTTTTAGCATCCTTTCTTGGCTGCCCATTGTTTTCTAGGTTGCTGGACCTAATTTCCATACAGTTTATTAGAATGCAGAGGTACCTGCCTTTAGGGCTTACATTATCTTCCTCCTCCTGTCTTCCAAACCCTTAAGAATGGGAGTATTAAGTCAGGATTTGTGTCCAGATATAGACCACCAGTACAATGACTGCTTGTTTGTTCTTGTTTAATTCATTGTTGTGAACTTGAAACTTGACTTGAGGGAGCTAATGGAACTGTTTGTTAACCTTATTTAAAAAAAATAAATTGTCAAGGACTCTCAGTACTTTTTGTCTTTTCCGTATATATTTTTACATGCTATTTCAACATACTGTTGCCTCACAGAAACTCACAAACGAATGTTCTCATGCACTAGGAACTGTTGGACAGTAGTATTAGAGACAGTGTGGTGGGAAGCAGGTGAAAGAGAAGGCACTTGTCTCCTTTATTATAGATGAATGAAGTGAAAATTTTATTCTTAAATTTCAGATGGCTTTTTCAAAGATAGCATTTTTTCTCACTCATTTCCAGCAAAATACACGGGGCACTGGAGAATTGTGTAAGTACAGCTATGCCTATTTACAGCCACTGATTCAAGTAAGAGTTTTTCTCTGTCTTTAAGGGAGAAGAATCAGACACCTAATCAGATAATTGGCAACTTGCTTAATGTTTTGCCTGCTTAACTCCATTATTAGGGAAAAGATCCCTTGCAGTATGTATTGATGTGTCTAAACAATCAATAAATGAAACATCTAATTTAAAAAAATCCATTTATATGGCACACAGCAATTTAATTAATTGTCGTTAGGAACAAATTGGGATTGATTAGTACTCATTGTTATTTAACGCTACTTTCTCTTATTACTCGGTAATACTGTGGAAAAAAACGTAAAAGATGGAGAAATGGAGAAGACCTTTGTTGTGTTCCATCATTGCAAGACCAGAAATATTTTCCAATGAGATTAATGTCAAACAGAGATTAACAATGCTCTTTGTAGCATATATACAAAGTGTTCAAAAGTAATATTTGTGAAAACTGGATATACAAAATTAGGATATAGTGGTGGTTTTTTTTCAGTAGTTTAAATATCTGTTGATACATCAGTCTATCTTATGAAGCTGTGTAGAAAAATAATAAAGTTTAGATTATGATAAGTGTTTTATAATTGTCTATGGGTTTATATATTATAATATACATTATAGGTATGCATTGAGTCTAGCTCTTCAGAAAATCTTTCAGAAGGCCTAATTAAAGACTCCACTTAATTGAGTTGGAATGGATTTGATGCTTTGGAAAACATTTTTTCTAAATTTCCTAACACTTTTCAGAGAAGGAAAGGAAGCTTGCTGATAGCAATGTTCTTTATAACAGTCCTTCAAGAGTACTCCACTAGCTTAATTTCTCTGCTTATTGCTACAGTCGACACTGAAAAAAACCACCCTGAAGTGGGACATGAAATTGAAATAGTAATAATCTGGTTATTTACAATTACTCTGCGAGATAAGTAAGAGTAGACTTTTACATACACAGATCTGTCTCCTCCATAAGGAAAGATGGCTACCCCTTTAAACTGGAAGCCCAGTTTTCTTCTTTTAATTTTGAATTTAGTATGTTTTATTCAACAATACAGAAGACCGTCAGGTGGTCTTGGATATCTTTATGCTAGAGTGTTATCTTTCTCTGTATTGAGTTTCCAGTTGGAATATTTCCTTGGTCATGTGATAAAGCACAATCCTTGGGTGGGAAAATAATGGTAGTTATTATATGTAGGAATTGATTCAATACAAGAAAAAATAGCAGCTACAAAATATTTAATTCTTCCTTAGCGGGAGTGGGGAGATTCCAAAATTGTCATGTTTATAGGTCCCAAGAGAAATGACATAGAGAAATTCTAGAAAATAGCCAAGTGGGATCCAGTCAGCTAATCACTGAGTGAGAAGCTATGAATGTTGCTGATCTGTTGCATGCATAGAAGGTGTTACCTGAATTCAAGTGTTGGTAAAGCAATATTTGGCAGAGAATACAAGTGGAGGAAAGCTGATACCTCAAGTTATCTCATAGCTTCTTTCCTAAATTCCATGAAAATGGCTTTAAGCATAGAAAGATGTAAAGGCGTGACTTCCCTGTATGTCTTATAATTCATAGTTACAAACACAGTTTAAATAAATTGCAATATTTTTGTTTGCTTTACCATGAGGCTAAAATTTTGTATTACTTTGATTCCAAAGCAAGTTGTTTACTCAAGCTTCGATTTCAAGCGTGGACTGTTCCAATAATGTTTATCATGCTTTATCTGATGGTACCTTTAAAAGACACATGCTGTCTTTAATTATTTACCTTCTTAATATTCTTTAAATACCAATTATTATAAGTTATATGAATATACACTTGGTTAGTTTTCTTTTCAAGCTAGAATAAAAATACATTAGGCTTGCTAAGTTCTTATTCACATCTTTGATGATGAAGTATCAATCTATTTCTTTCAGCTTTCATAGCTAATAAATGCTCAGCATCATAGATCAAGTAATAAATGCTAGTTTAAGATTTCTGCTGCTTAAATATAGATTTGTGGTTTTGTTTTACTACACTAGTACTCTATGTTGATATTCTAGATATTTGATAATAGCAGGTTCACCAGGTGTGTTTATGCACTACTACTTCTTTGGGAAGCAGGGAATTGAACAGAAATTGTCACTGCCCATTTTAACAAATATCTGTAAAGAGATGTTGCAAAAATACTATTTTTACACGATGCTATCTAGAAAGTTCTCACAGTTTACTGTAAAATTCATGTATTTAAAAGGAAAATTCTCTACAGCTTGTATAAATAAAAGAATTAATAATGAAAAAGTATTGATAAACACTTCAATATCTCAATCTTTGGTCTGATTTGGTAGAGTGGAAGCTGTCACCAGTAAAAACCTGATCAGGAGTTTGGAGGAAAGGAGTTTAGCAGTGGGTATTCCACGGGACACCTGTTGTACAGTTGCTTTATTGGCTACAATGGGTGTTTGAGGTCAGTGTCTGACACACCATCCTATAGCTACATTAGTAAGGATTAAATATCTTTTTCTTTGAAAAGTTTTATAAGAGACTTGTCGGCTCTTGCGCATTCCCTTTTGTGACCTTGCAGGGTTTTTACAGGAATCAAATAATCTGTACACTTTAAAACTATTACTTTTAATTGAATGAGATAATTGAGCTATAAAATAATACCCGTTTAAGATTGATTTTCATCCAGAAGCATACAGGGAACAAAGAGTTTGTTTGTATGCATTTTCAGTAAGTTAACTTCTCCAAGTAGAAAATTCTTTGATGTCCATTGCAGTGTGACATAGTGAAGGATGCAAATTTTTCACTATGATTAGAAAGAGATTGTGTTTGAAAATAAACTGTTTTCTACAGATTATTTTCAAAATCAATTTGTTACCGCTGCATCCCACCTCTAGAGGATCTCCAAGCATGCCATTTTTAATGTTGGTTATCAGATATCAACACTGATTTGGATAATAAAAGCAAACTGTTTTTTTAAGGAGAGTAAGGTTTTTTTCCCCACCCCTCCTATATCTAAAAAGCAGTGTGTTTAGACTACAAAAATGTATAGACATTGCCAAAAGTGATTATTGTTAAGCATTTTGAAGTGTGCTGATGATAGAAAAGATGTAAAAAAATATCTTTGATTAGAAAGTCCTTTTCCTATGGAGAAGTTCTGCTGAACATAGTGGAAGACACTTTATTGGATTAGTATAAATTAATTAGAATGTGTGTTAGAACTAAGGGTAAAAAAGAAAAGCTCTATTGAAATGTATACATGTTCTACTAAATGCTAGCAAGTATAGCAACACTTCTGCAGGGTAGCCTTACATTGTGCTTATTTTCCTTTACACAAAACAGAACTTAAAAATATATTTGGTCATTTTGAATTTTTTTTTTAATTAAAGAGCACAGCACTTCATTGGTACATATTGAATTATGATGATAGTATATCCCCAATAGGATTTTAATTCGTTACCATGTGGTGGTGTTCGGTAGAAGGCTCAGGAGCAATAGTTCTCACCCAGGTGGATATCAAACGAGGTTGTTGGGGTGGCTGTCTTCAAGCAGGGTCACACTGAGCCTGCCCTGGATGCTGATCCAGACCAAAAGCAAAGCCCCTAACCAAAACAAACAACATTAATTTTGAAACTGGGGCAGTTCTTCAACTGCTGTATGCAAATGCTGGTGTTCACAGAGCTGAGGGCTGCTGCTCAGGGCACTGCTGCTGAACAGCCAGACCTTGAAACTATCCACTCTGGGTACTGATATTAATCTATAAATACCAGCAGATAAAAACCTGTAACCTTATGGAAAAGAGTACTTTACATCAATATGTTTGCTCCTGTAATGGTTTCTCAGAATCAGTGTTTTCCTGTTGCATTAGAAGGCAGTGAGACAGATTTGTTGGAGGTTCACAGAAAGGAATCCACAGTCAGGCTATGATGGATAAATACAGAGACAAACGTAATGTGATTCCCGCATGAAGCTTGAAGAATTGTGAACACTTTTAGTGAGAAGCAGTTTTGCCGATACTGCCTGCTGTAAGATTGGCAGTACTGTTTTATGTCATTGTATACCCTAGGTAATGTAATACATTCCCTGCTCTTTGTTGTACAAGGAGGCCACGCTCAGTGTCTGCTTTGTATTCTTCACTGCAAGTTAGTCTTTAATTTCTCTCCATTTCCCCTCCTCTTTCTGTGCCCATTGATTTTTATTGTAAGCTGGGTCCTACTGACACTGAATTCATCAGAAAGTCTGACCTCAGAGAGAGAAGGCGGCGGCCTTATGTTCTTCAATTAGAAAAGTGCTTGCTCACCTTATTGCCTTCAAAATGTTGTGGCAGATTTGAGTCTACTCAGCACTTCCATACCACTCTTCCTGCCTCCTCACATGATGTTTTTACTTTTTATTACTCTCCTTTCTTCCCCCTCCTTAGTCCAGGAGATCTGTTGAAATGATGAAGCTGTTTGACTTTCACCAGGGGGTGTTTCTCCCTATGTCTCTTACCAGTCAAGCAGTGTTAGCACAACCCTGAGCTGCCGTGGTACGGGGAAGCTGTTCTGAACTTGTTTGTGAGCAGCATTTCATATTAGTACATGGCTCCGGAAATGCCTCGGTACAGCCCCTAAAGGACAAAGCTAGAGTGAGAACCTGGTCAGCTTATCCTAAGCAGATGTGAAACATCTGTGGAAACTCACTGAAAATAGACTAAATGCTACAAAAATTGCAAGGTGTGAATATCTAGAATCCTGTGCTCTGTAGTTATATTTACAGTGATTTGCTGTGTGTTTACTTTACAGGTAAAAGGCAGCATTAACAAAGATGTATCTGGGCTCTTGATTCTGTATAATTTTCACTGTTGTCATGAAGGCCATCAGATATCGATGTGATCTAGTGGAAAATCAATATGCTAAATAACAGTGTTTGTAAAGCCTTACATATAATAAGTTATTCATGCACCTGTTTCAAAAGGTCACTATTAGCATTTGGGTTTTGACATTCCAACATTGGATTTAGTGGTTTTGTTTTAGCTGAACTTTTTGGTAGCAATTCCCCGTGCATGTTCCAGAATTGGGTATAAAAAATTACAATTATTAATAGAGATAAATGTTAAAATTTCTTCCATAGCAAGCATAAAAAAAATCTAAGCATGTCTGACAGTCAATTTTATTACTTGTTTCCATATGGGGAAAACAAATGATAAGAAGTACAGAATGGATAAATATATTTCAAAATGTTAAAATTATCAGTTCTAGAGAGTGAACACTCAGTAAGGCTCCGAAATTGATAAGAAAGTATTTTCACAAGTCACATCCAGTAGCCATTTTTAGAGGCTTTTAAAAAATTGATCAAGTGTTTGTATCTTGTGTATAAAAGATAACAGCCAGAACAACAGGAAATAAATATAACAGAAACATGGTAATATACATTGAAAAGAAATGTGGAAAGAGGTACACTAGCTGGTTGTAGGGCTTTGTTTACTATGATATTGTGGTAATCAAAAATTAACACTTTTAAAATTGTTGCATTATTCATTTCTTGCTTCTTGCATGATATAATGTAGTCTCTAAAAATGAACGTTATTTTTGGTTCATTTTCAGTGGTACTTCCATAGAATGTTTTGCAATCAAGGAGTGAGAAATATAGAAATAGAGTCATAGAATGGTCGGAGCCTGAAGGGACCTTCAAAGGTCATCTAGTCTGTCCTCCCCACAGTCAGCAGGGACACCCCCAACAGGTTGCTCAGGGCCTCATTGAGCCTCACTTTGAATATCTCCGCAGTTCAAGTTCAGGATTTATCATAGAATCATAGTTTTTGGTTGGAAGCGACACCAAAGATTGAGTTCCAACCCCCCTGCCATGGGCAGGGACACCTGTCACTAGACCAGGTTGCTCAAAGCCCCATCCAGCCTGGGCTTCAAACCTCCAGGGATAGGACATCCATAGTTTCTCTGGGCAGCCTGTTCCAGTGTCTCACCACCCTCACAGTAAAGAATTTCTTCCAAATATCTGACCTAAATCTCCCCTCTTTCAGATTAAAACTGTTACCACTCGTCCTATCACTGTAATTCCTGATAAAGAGTCCTTCCCCAGCTTTCCTGTAGGCCCCCTGTAGGTACTGGAGGGGGCTACAAAGTCTCCCTGGAGGTTTCTCTTCAGGCTGAACAAGGCTCGCTCGCTCAGCCTGTCCCTGTAGCAGAGGTGCTCCAGCCCTCTGATCATCTTTGTGGCCCTCTTCTAGACTTACTCTAACAGGTCCATGTCCTTCTTGCATTGGAGATTTCTACTACAAAATCCTTCGACCAGTAAACCTATGCCAATACTGAACCAAAAAAAAAAAAAAAAAACCAAAGGAAGCTGATGGATGAAAAAAAAAATTAAGAAAAGCTTCCTCCTTTTCTACTTAGTTATTGGATTTTATTTTTTATTTTTAACAAGGAAAATGCTAGTTTTACAGTACCTTTAAAAGACAGTCATGAGAGATTCCTTCTGGGGGAAGACAAGTTCAGATGAGTTGGAACTCTTATTAAAAAGCTGACAATGTTACAATATACTGGAAGTCAAGACAAGACAAAAGTCGGGGAAAGAATCGGTTTGAAGTACATCTCACTCTTATATTCTTGCTCATCCTGGGGCAGGGCATAGTTGAAAGACTCTTCATTTTATGGTACTTCGTTTCTGCTGCATTTACCAGATGGAACATATACATATACGCTCACTTTGAGATGTTCCTATTGTGCACTAAAATCCACCCACCTTAAGGGTGAGAACTCAACAGCTGTTCCTCACTGGTATTGCTACAGGATTGTTTCAGAACACAGTTTTGGAGACTAAACTATAGCATTCGCGTACACTCTTCATGTTATAACTCTGAATAAAAAGGGGACAATCCTTTTTCAGAATTAACCGTGTTTGAATGAATATGTTTTTATAACTACTTTTCAGATTATGCAAGTATAACACCAAGTTTTTCAAAGTACTTATTTTCTTTATGGAAATCTTGACTTCATGCGTTTCAAGGAGACAACATCTCCTTTTTATTGAAGTATGGCAGATGTATGATATAGTAATATACACTTATTGAATCATCTATTTTACATTATGTGCTGAGTGTGTCTTATTCTTCCCACAGCAACTTACTACACTGCAATCCTGACCCTCCTAGAGGATCAATTTCTTTAGTAGTAAAAAAAAAAAATCACCTTTGTCTTTTAAACCTCCTACTTTCCCCTTTCCCTCCAGCCTTTAAACAAATGATTTTACACTGAGTGGAAGAGTGGGGGGGGGCATTTTTAAACTAAATAAGTAGTGGAATGATTGGATTTAAGGGAGAATATTTTACTGAGGTCAGGAGAAGGAAGAGAGTTGATAACCACAGGCGAGAATGGCCACTGGCTTGGAGAAAAAGCAGGATGGATACCAATTAACTCGGTGTGAAGTCTTGGCCTCAAACAAAAAGTTGAAATGTGATCATGCGAGAGTGAAATTTTTTTAAACTGTCAGCTATCTTGTCTAAATATCCAACTGAATGTCTTTCAAACCCAAATGAATGTGATCCTTCTGAGGCTCATTTTATACAATATAAGATGAAGCCGTTTGTACTGCAATGTGCTGAGCATCCTCAGTTCCCGTCACGCTTGCCTGAATTCCACGGAGTAACTCTCTATTGACTTTTTGTTCTTGTTGTCCAGTATATTATCTGCATGAAATACTGATTTTCCTAGCATAATGTAAGTGGTAACAATAGCAGGAACATTGCCACTTCATTGCAGGGTGGTCAAACCAGGAGCTTCCATGTGGTGCAGGTGGCAGGGTCCATCCTCTGTCAGGGCAGCACCTCTGCTGTCCAACAAGTGAGGTAGGAACCGGGTAGAGCTACTGTGTTCCATCACCTACAATCTGGTTTAAAGGAAGCCAATCTGGTCCTGCTGCTCCAGCAGCTTCATAGCTTCTTCCCAAAGCTGTTGGAGTTGATACTGAAACTGTCCTCCTGAAGTAGTCTTTCCCCCCGTCTTCCCAGTCACAGCTGCTTCTGAGACCCTCAGCCTTAGAAACTGGACTGTACTAAACCCCAGGTATGGGTTAATCTGGCTTTGAAGTGTGTAGCTGCAGAAAAGCTGGTAATAAGACTTTGGAAATTTGGGTGTTCAAAACTTCTAGTGAAGACTAGTGAGAATCCCTAGAGGAGGGGAGCAAGATTGAATATGTAGCTAATTATGTTGTTCAGAGAGAGATTTAATTGAACTATAAGGTTGAAGGTGATTAAAAATTTCTCTGAGCTTTCAGATTTTGTGACTGTTCTGTGTGCAGATTTATTTTTTTATTTTTGGAGAAAGGAGAGATTTTCATATAAGATCAGTAATGCATGTAAGGATGTGCCAAGAGAAATGATGTCAGATGTGTTACTGACAGATTGGAATACAGAAAACCAGTATAGCTTCTTAAGCCAAGGCACTGGGGTTTTGGCATAGATCAAAAGTGGAGAAAAAGCAAACTCATTAATAGAGTATGAATTGGAGTTTAACATGTAGAGTTTCAAAACGGACATATCAGTCAAAATTGTATTTTTCCTGGTGCTACAAAAGAGAAATGACTGTTCTCCCAGAACCAGTCAGAGTTTGAGTCAACATCTGAAGTGGTTTGTGATGATAATGCATGGACAATAATGCTGCTGGAAAACATTTGACCTCCTGTGGAATTTCAGGATTTAGGACTTTGGAATAGACCAGTGCTTTACTGAGTTTTAGGCATTGATGTTAGTGGTTTGATATGAGATAGGTTATTTAAAACTCCGATGTTCTTCTAATGAAAATTATTGAACTGTGCTGGTTTTTCAAAAGCAACAAAACATCACCACCCCCCCAAACTGAAACCAAACTTTTTTGGGAAAAGTTCTGGAGAGAAAAATGAAAGAAATGAAAGTTTGTTGATAATACTGAAACCTTTGAATGGTTGAAGAGGCTATTGACCGTGGGGTAAATTAACCGAAAAAAAACACCACTAAAAACCAAAGCTAAAAACCCAATCCTCACCAGGAAGACTCTTGGGATGTGGAGGTGGAATCTTGGCTGGAAGTTTTCATTTTTACACTTATCTCACTGCTTTTGTAGTGTTGGTGCCTGGGACTGCGAATAGGAAATCATGACATAATTTACTCAGTTCTGTTAAGTGCAGTGGTGTTACTAGAGAAGAAACCCTGCAAATGCTTCATTTTTCCATAAAATGAATTTTGACAAGTGCCCAGAAATATGCCTCAAACTTTAACCTTCCATTTGTAGGCAAAGATAGATAACAGCGATAGAGATAAAAATGAGATGGTGACTTTGAGCATCATGACAAGAGATTATAAATCTTAGGGCTGGCCTTGTGCTGCACAGAAGATTGCGGTCTTAATTAAAAAGTTTTTGAGTGGCTCTCTAAGCAAGCCAATGACTCTTACAGTTCTTGTGTATCCGGATATTTACCTGGGGAGCCCAGTCAGTCTGTCCTGTGCCTGAATGAATTCTAAACGAGACGGACTGTTATATAGCCTGAACACATATATCACAAGGGACACTTATGGACCTTTAATTCAAGACCATCTATTTCATTCAATGTGGAAGGTAAGCCCACGTTTCCCACAGCATGAGAAGACAGACCGAGCACATTGGGTCACCTTCCCCTTGAAGTGCTGCCTCTCCACAGGAAATCAGTCACAAAAGCCTTGTAAAACCACCGAGAGCTTGACTGCATAGCCGGTGATTTGGGCATTTAGTGGTGATGGTGGAGGCTTAAATTTTGCCTCCTGCTCTCTGGGAAGCTAATGGATTTTGTGGTACAGTCCCAGGCTAAAACAAATAAATCTCTTTAGAGTTGGATAGTAGCAACTAACATTTTGTCCAATAAGAAGGTTACCTGACCCGTGACATATTTCGCGGTAGGATTGTCTTATTGCAAAAAAGTTTGTTGAAAAATCAGAATAATGCTTTGTTTTCTATACTGTTCTTGTGGAAAGAGCTAAGAAGAGATTTAGAAATCTGTCATCAGTAGTTGCTGAGAAACTTTGAGCACTTTAGAGTGCAGAGTAATTATAGCACAAGACTGTTAATTTTTTACATAAAAGTACTGTTATATTCTGGTTCTGCCAAACTCAATAGGAGTTCTACTTTTTCCTTAAAATGATCAGGATTGCAGACAGTGCAGTCTTTAAATCTGTCCTTTGCAGGCACTTTACTTTATGGGTGAGGAGAAAGTAGGAGTTTTATTCCCATCCACCCTCTTTTCCAGATTAGCAACACTTGGGGCAGAACACACATTTTTTCAGTCATGCACTCTGATTACGGAGATGTGCAGTGCCCTATTTAGGACAACCCTCAGTTCTCCTGTTTTAGGACTCCCTTGCAAAGTCAAGTAGTATCTTTTTGGGATAGAATGAGCTCTGTGTGCCACAACGCATTGTGAAAAACAATTTCAACGCATACTTTTTATGGAAAAAAAGCACGATCACAGTGAACAGTTTTTTCCCCATGAGTACAGATATGAGAAACAACCTTTACTGTAACAAGCAATTAACTTTTCTTTACCTTATTTGTATGTTTGATCTCATACCAATTAAAAGCTTTTTTTTTTTTTAAAAAAAAAAGAGGAATTATTTTGACAGGGTCTGCTTGGAGCCTGTGGTAAAGTTGAAGTGACATATCCCCCAGATGTCACCCTGAGATCTTTAACAGAGCTTTAACACCCTGAGAGCTTTAACAGAACTGAGAAGTCACAGAGAAAATAGTGTAAGATTAACATACTGGTTATTTTATACCCTAATGCTTTGTGCTGGGGAGCCAAACACTGCAGGTTTGAGACAGGACAAACAGTTCTACTGCTCTCCATTTTAGCCAGTGGTAGAACCTGCCCTGAGTAGATACCGAGGTATCAGTGAGATAACAAGAAACCCAATGAACCCACTAGTTTGCCATTAGTTTAATACTTTCTTTTTCTGAAGATCATTCCACATGGTTGTTTCTACATTACATCTTTCTTGTCTTGAGACTGCCAATGGAGTCTAACGCTTTCATAATGGATTGTTGTGTTTGAAAAACTTATTAAGAGCTAACTATGGATAAATCAGCTGAAATAAATAAAGATAACTAGTTTTATACTAATTTGCAAGCTTATTACAAGCAACCTAAGTAACTGTTGTGGAAAGGCTTAACATCTGGTGCCGGACCATCGCTGTGCTCAGCTGTGGTGTTCATCTTAAACTGGCTAGTTTGGATCTCCTCACCCATCTTGTAGCCATACCTACTGACTATAATTGTTTTTTACTGTTGGTATGTAGCTATGCTATCTTTTTCTGGGTTTGATTGTGTAGGTTTTAGAAAACTCGGTGCTCTTCCTAAATTAAAGGTGCTCTCTGAGCTACTACAATCTAAAAAGCTATCTGTGAAGTGGTGCTTCCCTTAAAGACTCAATTTGTAGAACCAACCTCATCCTCCTTGATAATTTTCTTCTCTTGAACTAAGCTGTCAGGCCACGACAAAATCAAACCAAAAGCCATTTCAGAGTTTTGGAAATGAATACCTTAACTTCACTGTTTCCTGTCTTTCTATTATGTACTGTAATACATGTAGCATGACTTTAGCCATTTGTTTCTGTCAGGACAGTTGTTGCAGCAGGGGGAAATAAAGACTTAAAGACTTGGAAGATCTAATTATGTCCAGTGTTTAAAAAAAAATAAAAAAATAAAAACCCCACAGTTTTTCTCAGGATTCCTATGTCCAGTGGGTTGATACAACAGTGTAATTTCTCCCCAGTGTACTTTTCAGCAAAGTTCAGCTCAAGTTCTTTTTGTAGCTCTGGAAGTACTAGGGCTATGACAAAAGCAGTTAACATGAGTTTGAGACATGGTAGAACTATTCACAGTTTGGAATGTAATAGACACACTAGTATTAAGGAAGGAACAAAACACAGAAATTGAAATTATCTTCTCTGGTATAAATTAATGTCAGACGTTATGAGTACCTGTTGTATGGTACAGAAATAATCATTTAGTCAGATAATAAATTTTCTATTGAATTGTTGGATACTTTATAACCTGATAATTTTTTTTGTAGTTATTATTTTATTTTTTAAAGCTATAGCATTCTATTTTGCAAAGCATGTTATCCCAAATAGAAGATACAATGAATAAAAACTTAGCATTGTGTTCTACTGTTTCAGCCCACTCAGTACTGGGTATTAAATGCAGTCAGGTCAGACCTTCAGAGAAATACTCTGGTATGGTCATTTTTTATTTTTGCATTGTGAATTTCGAAAGTGATTGTGACAGTTAAATGGAAATGGCTCATTACAAATTCTAAGTTTTACTGTGATGCCTAAATGAAGATGTCATGTTAGACCCTTGAAGAATAGTGAATACTTTAAATAGTAAAAAACAATGTTTTAAAAACACCTTCTTGTAGGTTGTACTTGTTCTGAGGGTTACAGGAAATGTAAACTGCTCAGCTAAGTGTGATTCAGTTGTGAACTGTAACTAAGCAGAGTATTTCCAAAGGTGGCAATGTTATGAAACCTGGCTAGCAGTTAGTGTCTGACCCTTCTTACTGTGAAGAAATTGTTCCTTACTTATAACTGGATTTTTTTCTTGGTGCAACTTGTGCTTTTGTTGCCTTTTTTCTTTTCACTTCTTGTCTAATTCTGTCTTCTCTTAACATGCATCAGGTGGTTGAAGGTATTGTTTCAATCCTCCTGTCATCCTCACCCTTTTTTTTTTCTTCTAGGGCTGAAAAAACCCAGCCCATGCAGGTTGCCTCTCAAGCTGTGTACTTACAAGCCACCTGCTAAACAGCATCCCTGGCCTCCCTCATCCCCGCCCACTGGGACTCATTCACTTGCTGAGTGTCCAACCCCATCACCCAAACCCTTAATGAAGATATAAACCCGTTCCAGTATTGGCATCGCTGGTACCTGGTTGCCAGTTGCATTTTGATCTCACCTGCTGCTTTTTGGGAAGATTTGATCTAGTAATCTTCTTTTAGTTTTCATACTAAAATTATTAGTAACAACCTAATGCACTTTTGTGTCAACATTAAGATGTAGGTTTGCATAGTGGATCAACTTCACCCATGTTTAATCTATCGTAGCTAAAGAGAGAAGTGTTATCCGGTTCATTTCTACTTCTGCTAGGCCAAAAGAACAAAACCGGTTTTGAAGCAGCTTAGAAAACAGGATTTTGGGTTCCTTAGACGGACTTGTCTGACTCTGAGTGAATGAATCCTCCAATGATACATGTGATCAGAACTCTAGATGATTTTGCACCACCATCTTGCACAAAACGTTTGCACTTTATAATCTCAAATGCAGTTACTTGCACGCTGAGGCCATGCTTGCCTTGTTCATCATGTGGTCACAAGTCACTTCTGATAAATATGCCCAGGTTTTCTCCTCTGTTTTTTTTTGGTTGGTTTTTTTTTTTTTTTAATTATTATTTGTCAAATACTCTCCAATGACAGCTAGGACTTACTAAGCACCACGAGAAATAGCAAAATCCTACCTGTATCCTTGGTATTAGTATTGCTTGAATAGTTTATTCAATGAGTACCCTGACTAGGTACTACAGATGTACAACATGTTGTATTACTTTAGAGAAGCACCTAAGTGAGAAAGCTCATACAACTGTTAAATATTACATTCCTAATTCAGTTCTTGTAATGATGCCATATTAGGAAAATTCTGCCAAAATGACTGAACTTCTGGTAAAGAAAGCTAGGCCAGATCAGTTGCAGCTCTGAGAGAATAGATCAGTGAGAATTTTTGAGGTATAATTAAAAATGTAAATCTTAAATCACACAAAATTGTGATATACAGGGCTAGAAGGAACACTTCTGTACAGTGGATTCGACTCTTAAATGTTTAATTAAATATTATCAGACTGAAGATGAGGTTATTCCCACAAAAGGTTGTCTGGATGGCTGTTTTACAAAAAGCAAACAGTATTTAAAAGAAAATCAAATCATAGCTGTTACTGTGATTCCCTGATGGTTTTGTATGTAGATGAACCCTAAAAACACATACGATAGCTGAGTTGCTAGGGGCATGTGCTTAGAAAGAAATGAAGGGTGTTCTGTGCATGTTCAGAATTGCAGATCAGTTAATTGAGTGCTTCTGGCTACAGGCAGAGAATAGATGGGAATTTAAATAGAGTAATAGTGCGGTCTGTGACCATGAAAGCATAAAGGTGGAGAAGCAAATCACTGAGAAGCACACAACTCTTACTCATCTCTGCTTGCAGGGGGAAAAGATATAACCTAAGGCCGAGCAACAACGTGTTGTTAATTTTTAGAAGTCTCATGCCAAAATGTATGGGTGTTTTCTTCCTTTCTTTCTTCTTATTGCTTTTGTAGTAAATCTCATCTCAGCTTAGTTTGCACCACAGACAAATTGCAGCACACGTGAATGTTTTTTTTAATGGGTGCATAACTTGGATAACTGCTTTAAGCCACCACTTGTTCTCAGTTTTTGTTCTTGACCAAACAGGTTAAAAATCCTGCTATGTCAGTTATCTAAACACAGAATTTTTCTCTTTCTCCTTGTAGCTTGTCTGGATCTGAACTCGTTCTTTTGACATATGATTTTTGTATGAATCCTACTTGTTATGGAGTTGCCTCTGTCGTAAATTAAATTGAAAAGCAGTGTACTTTAGAATAGCCAACACATATTTTTAGTACATGAATACTTTTTGAGCTGAACTAGATGCTGATCCCAGTCATGATGCTGCTTCAATCCCATTTAGAACCCTCATTTTACCTGAGAGTGAGGCTATGATGTACTGTGGTTTGTTTATTAGACCCCCTTCAATGTGGGCACTCACTACTGAACCTGGAAGGACCAAGTGGAAAATCTTATTGTGGTTTTGAAGTCTTAAATTTCAGACAGAGAATACAGTATGCTGCAGAAGGTGTTCACTTATGTTTCCCAACAACGTGATGGACAGACAGGGCTTTGGATAGTAGTCTCCATGCACAGCGCAGTGGAGTTCCCAATGTACCAGTTACTGTTTGTGCCTGATTTTTGTTATTCTTACAAGGTCAAGGGGTAGTATCAATAGCACTTCATGGGTATTACTCTCATCAGTAACATGCAAGTTTTAGCAAAATCTCTATGAAATGCTTTGTGACAAAGATAAAACTGCCAGTTTGTCAATTATCTCTTTGCGGTTTATAGGTTGAGTTCAAAAAAACTGCTCAAAACCCTTACGTAATAACAAAAGAATAAGAATCAACTCCAGTGAGCAGGAACAGTATGAAAGTGGTGGGTCATTTCCACTGTCTTCTATATTTTGGGTTATTTTGAAAACAGTGCAGCTATAAAGTATGAGCTGAATTATTGTGTTGTCCTTCAAGCCAATGTCTCAAGGTGAGGCAGTGTCTCAGGGTTTTTTTGTCACAACCAAGCTACACTGAATTTGGTATAATTCTGATTCTGGTGACAGATGAAAATTAAAAAGAGCCAATAACCAAGTTTGACTTGCTAGAAATTGTGCTCAGTCATGGGTTTCCTTTTCATTTCAACTATTTCTTGTCCTGCACATGAGTCTGGGTTTTTGAGTTCTGTTTAAGACCAGTAGTTGTTAGAATTTAACACAGAACATTGTCTTGAAAAATACTCATTTTAATAAAAAATATTAGTTTTTAGACTGATAGATTATGTGATCTAACATAATCATACCTTACATGTCTTCATCTATTAGTAATATATTTTTCTTAACCTTTGTATTACATTGTGTGAGAAAAGGGACCAATATCTGCACTAAATGCTGCACAAACACAGAGTGCAAGCCTTTTTACTAGATGCTGACTATGTCTTATTTTTGGGAGGTATCTGAGTGTAAGGTTGAAGGCGATACAGAAAAACGATTTGCCTGGATTGGTATCACATTCTGTAGTAGTGAGAGACTAAAGTTATCCATATAAAATTTAAACATAAACCTGATATGAGATCAGAAGTCCTAGTTGGCATCAAAAGGACCCGGTTTTGAGGATGCTGTAGGATTTTATCTATGGATCTTTCAGGTTTAAAGAAAGTCACTCTGTTATGCACACTACAACACATTTCAGATATGGAAAATAACTTCTTTAGTTGCTATTTGCCTAATGAAAGTTTTTCACTTAGTCAACTAGTCTACAAGAGCCTTTTAGCAAGTTTTAGCAACTGAAATCCCCGTAGAATTTCAGAAAAAAGATAAAAGTTACACTTCTCCCTCTTAAAACAAAACATGGTATTTTTACACAGTGTTTCTGTCAAACATGTTTCCTGAGGTTTTTATTTATTCTTCTTTTCAAAGTCTGGATAGATGTATCAGTGGAACTGCTTCAGTCTTTTTTTTTGTTGGTTTTTTTTGTTTTTTGAGCTGCCATGTTCAAAGATAATTGCAGCTGCCAAGCAGAAAACAGTCTCATGCTTGCTTTCTTATTATAGATTATAACAGAGGTCCAAATAGTTTTGTGACCACCTCTAAAAAAAAAAAGTTTTGAAATTTTACGTATGTGTTTTTTTCATTTCTATCTATAACTGAGTCATAAATTACAGCACAGCAGCAATGTTGCTTTAAGGTCTTTTCTTCCAAGAATTCAAAGTCAGTTAATGGCATGTTAAATACCTTGCATACAGGTGAGATGACTTACGTGAATCGAGGCACAAAGTAAATGACAGAGTTGATGAATGACCACAGGTATGAAGACAGTTCTCTTTTCCTTGGAAACTGTACTTGCCTATACATCTGCATTTTGTGTTCTTTCACTCAAATGTAGGTGACAGCAACAAAAAGGAGTGTATTTTTGAGACTGATTTTGGAACAGCACACTGTAGGCAAGGACACTGTATCCTAAAGAGGTGCATTAAGGAGACATGGACAGATGTAGTTAGTCTGACCCACAGGTAAAATCAGATCCTCAGGGAGATGTAGCAACCAGAGAAAGATACAGTCCAGTGCAGACAGCAGATGATCCCAAGGAGGATATAACTAGTTGGTGGAAGCCCTATGTTGGGAAGTGCCCTGTATAGGATCTACATGAGATCAATGCCTTGCTAATCTAGGAAGAAAAGGCATTCCCTTAAATAATTACATTATGGGAAATAGTCTTATTTTCAAATTACTTAATAATGAATTCTGAACTTGAGAAAGACTGTATTTAATGTGTGTGGTGTTTAGATAGAGTAGTTGCTATTTTTATGCTACAGTGTCAGAGTAAGGTTGGTTTCTGCTTCTTATTTAAATCTTTTCCTGCCTCTACGTGTGAATAAGAATTATTTCTGTATTTGAAGAAGTTTTAATGCAAGAAATGTTGGTAGGCAGAGTCTGCTATGTGGATACAAACATACGATTTCATCTGTGTTCAACTAGTAATTTAACCAAGACAAATACTAAAATAACTTTTTCTGTTGCCTGATCAGGTTTCACCTTACAGCAATCCATCTCCTCCTCCTTAGAAATACTGAAGTGCTGTTCCTTTCCCATATTTACACTAGCAAAATCAGAAAGGAAAATGTGAAAGGGCACAGAAGATCTGTCTTTTCCTGGAGCACAATGCCCTGCTGTTGCAGGTGCTGAAAAGACCAAAGTGCAATCATTTGGCTGTTATTCTTTTCTGTGTTCTGGAGAAGCGAGCACTACTAGATGATCAACAGAGTTCGGAAAAACGAACTTTTCCCTCTTAAATCTCAGAGCTAAACTGAAAGGGAATTACTCACAAATCCAAAAGCTGCTGTTCATTTAAATCTGTTGGATGAACCTATAAGCAATAGTTACACTGCAGCTCATTAGCAAGGCTTTGTTCAGCACGCTTTACTTTTATTAAGTAATCAGACAAAAACTGGGAAGAGAGCTGGATAGGAGATTTAATGGTCTAGTATGCCCCTAGCTAAAAGAAAATCTTGCAGGGTAATACTGTCTGGCTTTTTTACAGAAACTAGTGGATCTAGCTCAAATTTTTTACAGGTTACTCTTTAGCTGTGAAAGTTTGATACTTGACCTGTGCTCGAAGAGAGATTAAAAGACAAAATATATGGTGTTCAGAAGAATTCCCCTCCCCACCCCAGCATCATCCTGGGGATGTGTTCCTCAAATGTGCACAGTCTACCGTGTTCATAGAAAACTTATAATTGCAAGGTGCTTTCATATACTGGTAATCTTGGGTCTTTGTGGCTATTTACAGCAAGATTTGATGAGACTATTGGATGAGGTGATGTGACCTGTGTTTCTGGAGCACCATCAGTAGTTAAAGTACTGTCATTGTATGAGTGGTATTCCAGTAACTCATTATAATTTGGGGTTTCATAAAAAACTCCTCACTTTATGACTGTACTTATATCTCCCAGCACTGTGGTGAAGTGGGACTGGCACACCTGTCAGCACCTTCTCTGTTCTGTCTTTTTACTTCTGAGCAGTAGAAAAGGTACTGAAAGGGAATCATGTTTGATGTTTCATATTTTTCTGAAGAAATGGATGGATGGAGAGTGAGCAGCAGGTTTCTGGGGAAGGGAAAAGTAATGAAGTAACTCTCTACTTTTCAGAAGTTTATTGGAATGGAGGGTGGAATGGTACTGGGTCTAATAATGAACATGTTTCCAGTACATTCACGGACCAAGAGATGGCATTTCAAACAGTACACATTACCTCTTGAAGTGTTTTATTTTGTTACAGGCAATTCTCATATCCTGCTTATACAAAAGGCTTCTCCCTGCAGAAGAGCATCTTGGTGAAGCCTGTCACTGCCTCTGACTCGCTGAGATTCTCCTGGGGATAAAGTGGGTGACATGGAAGGCAGACAGGGTGGCCGGACAGATGCTGGCTGGCTAATAGAGACAATGTTCCCATCTGTTAGGAGGATTTCCTGCTGTTCTGAATGCGTGCTCCCCACATCCTCAAATGCTCAACAGATGGTGGGTTACAAATGTGTAAATCACTTTTAAGTTTGGATGGAAAAATGCAAAAAGCATTGCTTCCTGCAATGTTCAATTTTTTCTAACTCATGGAGGGGTCTTACTGAACTCTGAAACTTCCATTTTCTGTGAGCAAAATAAATTTTTCACTTCTGTTTCCCAGCCAGTTCTAAGAGTACATGGTACAGAATAAGAACTATATTCCACAAGAGTGGCCACCATAGAAGAAGTTATTCTTTGCCAATAGTTGTGTCCTCTCCACGGACATGCATAGCTATTTTCTATTCTAAATATAGGGCAATAAAGCCAATTTTTTTCCAAATACCTGGTAATCATAAGTAAGGACTGTCTCTTTTCTTCTTGCAAGCCATTCAGACATCACAACAGGTGTAGACTTAAGCCAAGGTCATCTGAGCCACACTCTATGTTGATAGTGGAATGCAGTGAAGGAAAGAAACCTTTCGGGAAAATACGTGGGGGGAAAATATTTATCTTTGTGATAAGAACTGCAATTGTAGTGTCTTTGGGGATCAGAAAGAAAAATACCTATTAAACTACAAATGAAGATGAAAATGCTCATTCAATCTTCCAGAGGTTAGATTTGCCATTTGAGGTAGCAGAAGCATCCAGCCTACAGTCTGAAGGTACTGGGGAATGAGGTGGTAGGGTGTCATGCTGGAAGGGGGAAAACACCACAGAAATGGAATAAAAAAAAAAAAGTTTTTACTGGAAAGTTGATAGGAGGAGAAGGTGTGATCATCTTTTTTTCCCCATTTTGGTATTTTAGAATAAAATTCCATTTTTTACTCTGGCATGTTTTAAACGTATTATATGCACATGTAAGACCAGTATCGTTAAAGCAGTATCTTTCCTCTTCAAAGATTTTTTCTTTTTCTTTCTTCCCCTCTCTTAAACATTTAAATCTCTCAATAAAAATCTTGAAACAACTTGGTTTTAAGTGAAGCCACTCATTTATTGAACCGTGGTGAAATTTCTCTGTAATGTTTGTGGTACAGAGCTGACCCTGTGAAAAACAAGCTGTAGAATTAAAGTATAAACTATGTGATTGAAGTGACTAGAGAGAATAGACTAGGACAAAGTGAGGCTCATTAGCTTTGCCTTTTATCTTTCAAAGCAATATTGCAAAACATAGAACAAATAGCAGCAACAGCTCCAGAAAAATAACTTCGGATGCAGATTTGTTTATAAACACATCTATCTTCTCTATTCTTCTGGTCTTAAGTACAGAACTGATTCCTGCTCAGTCCTTATCACCTTGATAAGCTTCCATGTTGAACGTTTGTAGATCAGCAAGTCTGTGGTATGGACAAATGAAGTGTTTGGTAACTGCAGTGTAATCTTTTTGGTTTTGTTGTTTTTTAAAAGTCTTGATGAACAGTCTTAAAACTTGAAATATAAGTAGACAAAGCTCATTTTACTTCATGGAGTAGACTGACTTGTTTGAATAAACAAAGGTTTTTCTGTGAGAATTTTGCCTGATGTAACCTACAGCTTAGTCATAACTAATGTTCAGAAAAATTCAAATATTCTGTATTGGATTACACTGTGAAAGACATTGTCCGACTCTGAAAAGAGTGAAATCTCTTAAAACACTGTTTAACGTAGAATTAGGAAGAATTCTGTTTTAAATCACACTTCTCACATACTGTGGGGAGCCCTGTCTAAAAAGATCTTTTCATGCTTTAGGGAAAAAGACACCCCCACCCCACCCCCCCAAAAAAAAGACACCAAAAGAATGATTCTCTCTTTTTATTATTTATTCCCTTCACACCCAAAATCAACTTCAGTTGAGGATAGGAGTTATCCTTTTGCATATGGGGAAGGTGAAGTATTTCATACCAACCAAAAAAAAGCATCACAAAGAAGCCCCCGCACCCTTGCTGTCAGACGCAACTAGACAAGACAGTGATTTAAAACAGTTGTGAGCACAGGATAATTTCAGGTAGTCAATGTGTTACCCCTGACACCTCAGAAAGTCCTAGGTTGTAACTTCTAAAACTTTGAGAAGTAGTGCCATTATAGTTTTTATTTAGAGTTCATTGGTAGCATGGTTCTTCTGTAAATGAGAAGTTAAAAGAAAGTTAGGCAATGGAAAATTTATCCTGTGAAAGTGGTACTGTTTCAATGATAAAGTTGTTACTCTACTAGAGATCTGTCTTAATAAAAAGTTGTAATAATTTGATCCAGGAAGTTTTCCAGTTAACTCTGAAATTAGTGGATTTTCTCTCTCTCTCTCTCTCTTTTTTTTTTTTTTTAATAAGTCTGATAAGTCTGGTTTTGCAAAAAGCAGAAATGCTTCTTGCTAATCAGAAAGTGTCTGAAGGACTTTTAATAATCTTTGGCGGAATAATAGTGCAAAACCTCTGAAAGAAAAGTAATTCTTCTCTGCTATCAGCCACACTGAGGTTTACTAAGGATGCTCAGATGGGATGGTATTTCTACATTCTGAATATATCTCTTAAAGATACTAGTTTGTGCTTTAGAGCACTTACTTGCTACTTCTATCCTTCCAGGGCTGATAAGCTTGGTGGAATTTGATAAATTGTAAGAATTTTACCTATGACATACTGCTCTAAGACACAGTACAACAGGCTGATATTTTTGACATTTTGCCTCAGAATCCCGTTGCGCTGCTAATTCAAAATCTAGTCTCTTTTTCAGCAGGAATTATTTCCATAAACCTGCCAAGTTTGAAGGGAATTCAGCTCAGGTGTGGGTTGGGTTTAACAGCCAGAGAAGAAACAGTGAAAAAGGGGAACCTGTAATGTTTTGGAGATTTTTTTTATTTTTTTTTTATTTTTTTTTTGTTGTTGTGGTGTGGGGTTTTTTGGTGGTTGCTTGCTTGGTTTGTTTAAAAAGGAAAATATAATGGATTCAGAAAACCCTAAAGGAGAACATCCTAAGCTTCCCTTAACACAATTTGGTGAGTTTTTTTTTTCCTGCTTCAGCAGTCAGTCTGGGGAAAAGAGGATGGAGGGGCAATATCATCATTACATGTACTGATGAATTACAAGATATAAGCTTGATACTGAAGCGTTTCACTAGACCCAGTGAGCCTGACTGACAGCTTCACTGGGTTGCTGCTGCAGGTGTGCACCTGGCCAGAAAAAAAACAGATTTGACCCCCTGCAGTGGCTGTAGGGCAGCTTTGTGCGAAATTTCTTCGGTGGATAGAGGTGGGTTTGCTTGTGGGGTGGACACGCAGCAGAGGGACCACCTGAGCTTTCCCCGCAGCAGAGGGACCACCTGAGCTTCCCCTGCTGCCTGCTTGTAGGGCACTGAACTGTCACTTCCACCAGTGACTTGGATTACGAATTGAGCAACACTTTTAAATGAACAATGCATTTCAACTTGTATAAGGAAAGGATTTAATTGCAGTTATTTTAAATTCATGATTTATTTGTATTTAAATATAAGGACAACTTAGATTTTTCTTTGTTTATTGAGTTATTTTAATATTGTTGCCAAATCTCCATGTATCCTCTGAAAAAGTGTGGGTAGTGTGTATGAATGCATCCACTCTGCAAATTCTTCATATCAGAACACAATTTAAGAGCAATGGTGTTTACATCTGTGCCATGTCTAAGTGGTCCAAAAAGTGAAGTGAATGCATAAAATTATCTGTAGGGCGTTTTTAAAGACACAGACCATCAGATTACTATGAATTTCAGAAAATTATAGCCGTAAAATATTTCACAGCTGTCTGATATAGTAGTCTGAATTACAACTGCTCTTAGCAGTGGTATGAAAGCGGATTTATAAAACTACATGTGGCTTTTACTCAGCAACACCGAGGAGTATTGAGTTTAGAGTTGCAATGGAGAAGTTGACATGTGCTTAGTAATTTTATGCTCTGCTTAGCAGTGGGAAACAGCGTGACACAAGATTTACTGCTGCTAACTTGTTTAAATATTAGGAATTGCATTTAGCTAACACGAGCTTAGCAAATCCCTCCTGGGACTGATGAAGAGGTTGTAATGTCAATAAATGTCTCCAATTAGAGGTCCCTTACCACCTGTGTCATAACAGCCATGTTGAATCGATGAAACTAGATATTTTTGTAACGGGCCACTGGTCACATTAAAAATTGTGTATGTTTAATGATTTATCTAATTATGAGGTGAATAAAGTTTTTAATATGATCTTGACAAACTGCATCCAGGAAACAGCTGCAAGATTGTGAGTTTCTCTGTGTCCCAAGAGACTCAGAAACATGCTTGAAGATTTGAATGTTCTTGAGCTGATGAAGAAAGGGCAGTTGAAAATAGCAGTAGTTACCTGGGTCACTGAATCTCCCTTTCTGGTGGCTGCAATCTTTAAAAAATAAAAATGGTTTGAAATATGTGAGGATCTTTTTACTTTTAAAACTAAACTAAGAAGTGCAAAACTATCCATGGTTTTGAAAGATTTTGGATAATTCACATTTTTTCCTAAATATGTTTAAGTCTGAGATCAGTTTATAAAAAATGAGGTTTTCATCTTTTGTTCCATATATTTTGATACAAGTTCTCTGTGTATTTAGTTTAGTTTTAAGGATTTTCCTCAGGTTTCCCAAATATTTTTAGCTGATAAAATAAGTTCATCTTTCCAGTTTCCAAAGCTGTATACACTAGCTAGGCTACGCAGGACTTAACCAGCATTTCAGGGTTAAATCAGTGTCTGTGACTTTGAAAAGCATAGATATAACTCTATATGCGTATGTCACAGGATGTATCTTTAGGCTGTGAAATATGCTGATGTCAGGGACAGTTATTTGTTCTAAGAAACTGAAATGCAGTGCCAGGTTACCTGTTCTCCAGTGGTTTTGAACGTTTGTATTTAGAGATATCATTCCCACAGTGAGATATTCTTACTTAACACTGATCCTTATTGTTAAGTTTTTTCTCAAGTATTAAATCTTCTCAGTCTTTTTGCAATTAATCTGGAAATTTTCTAGTCTCTCTCTCTCTCGCTGTACTAAAATATTTTTATACTTGTCAGGATTATGATGACATGTTACAATCGATGGTGTTTCCTTCTCATTGCAATAAATGTCAGGCTTTCTGCAAAATACCTCTGCTGGCTAACCAGTAAATGCATATCTGAATGCTGATGTTGCATTTGTGGCGGGATGATTTATTCAATGCTTCTAGCTGGGTCACTCAGGGAACATGTAAAGTGAGGTCAGTTCCTTCTTGTAAAATCAGGGGAGGTTTTCTTATGAGATAATGTTTAAAAAGGAACTATTGTTTAAGATTTGATTAAAACAATTGTACATTAATCTGGATGCTGCAGTTTGGTACTCAGTTTCAGCAGTATGTTAGGTGGTTTTTTTATAGCATTGCTATTTTATTTGCCTTGAGCAAGTTCCTTTTTTGTAGTTTTTTGCACCCTTCTAGAAGTTGTTAAATTATGAAATCAGCTTAATAATTATTGGTCCCATATTGTAGAAGCATGGAAAGTATCATCAATATCTCCATTTATTATTTCTGCACAACTTTAGTATTTTATTTTGATAATGTAACTTTTCACTAAAGTAATCTGATCTGCAAAACAAATATACAGTAAAAGGTGATCTGAGTTACCTACAGTTTGTGAGCTGGGATGTACTCGTCAAGATTACCTTCAAGTAACTCTTACTACATCTTAGGTTATAATTTGCCTGGGATCAGAGCAAGAAAAGCACTTTTGTTTCCACTTACTGAGAAACAAAGGTAGTAATGATAAAACACTGCAGTTAAATAGAGCCCACCCACAGTAAGTTACTAAAATGCAGGATTTCAGTCAAACGGTAGAAAATGAACTGCTAATATGGATCAACCCAAACAAGCACTCTTATGTAGGTGGTCAGATTTTCAGTGTTGCTAAGAGAGTCATCATAGGTAGTTGCTTTAGCTTAGAGGAAAAGCAAAATCTCATGATCCATAAAATAAAACTTCTGCGAAAAGTTTTGATTCCTGTGGCAGTCCCCCCTCCCCCAAATTTATTTGTTTTAATTTAAAAACTAAAGCAATCTCAAAATAAAAGGAAAAAAATTGAATTTTTTTTCCAAAAGCTCTGAAGTAAGACAATTTGATATTAACAAAATCTCTTGCCCTTTTATATCCTTTTTAAGAAGTTCAGCTGCACAAACTATCAAAGTTCTTATTTCAGTAGCTTTTTTGTGAAAAAAATCTGAACAAATATCTATACATTGAATATCTTAAACCATCCTGTTTTTTTTAAATTTACGTAGTAGATATACAAATATATCAGTATTTTGCGGCTTGAACTTCTTTTCACAGCATACTTTTAACAGTGTTATTTCTGTTCAGTCACTTAATGATGCTGAGTTAAACTGAATTTCATTCAGATGATTATCTGCCATGTCATATAAGCAGTCAAAACTGTAGGTGAAGTATGGTAGCAAGATCCTGATCTTCTGTGCAAACAACATAATTCATAGTCTGTGGTAATACTGCACTTCATTTTGCCATTCTCTGTATATGAACCAAGAATTATCCTTCTAAACAGAAACTACCACTACTTGGAAGGAAGGGGGAAAAGAAAAAAGACAAGTCTTCAGAATTTTTTGGTCAGAAACCTCAAGAATGTTTTAAAAAAATTTGAAGACAGTTCCTTTGCATTAATTTTTTATTTGCCTGAAGGGGCTCTACTTTTGTGTTACACAGATGTATAGAGATGAAGCAAAAATATTATTATTTCATAATAATATAGCAGCATCTTTAAATATTTGGAGGCCTTGTCAGTCAAAAATACCCTTTCTGAAATAAAAAAAAAAAAGTTGTGGCAAATATTTCAAAACATTCAGCTCTTTCTTGTTCCAGTTATGTGATATTCCTTTGTTACAGTGTTTTGATGTCTTTGTTACCCTGAGCTCAGATACTCAGGGATGTGAAGGAGGAGTTATATATATTGTCCAATTATGCTGCAGAAAAAAAATGAAAAAAGGAAGCACAAGTCAAGTGAAGACTAAACACAGTTGTAAGCTTCCATGATAGAGAAGAACATAAAAATAACACCAGATAGTAATAACAGCTGGGGCTTGATGTTTAAAAACAGTAACAATATGCCCTTGAATAAAGCCAAATATGTTTTCACTAACTTGGGAACTCATGAGAGAAATTTCTACCCTAAAATGATAAACTATGTTCTACAAAAAGAAAACGTGTGTGTTTGTTTATCAAGGAATGCCTGAGTCAATAAGATGATTGAAATTATTGCTTGCATCTTGGAGAGGTGAAGGGAGTTCTTAATAATATTTGGCAATCTTATGTGAGTGTAGAAGATGCTGTTGTTCCTGCATCCCAGTTACAAAAAGGATCTAGAAGAAAATCAAAAGGGGATAAGCTGAGGATTGTAACCTCTTGCAAGTTCTTCCCTGTTTTACCAAGGAAGATTCATGAGACAGCAAAGGATGTAGGCGCCTGCTTGTCAGCCCAAAAGCAGGCATCAGCCATCTGTGCAATGGATGGATGAATGGATGCATCCAGCAATTAAATTAGTATAGATTGAAAAACTTTTTTCAGATCTTGAAAAAAATAATCCCTTCTTGGGGATAATACTACTACTATAACTCACCAGAAATTTTCACTCGCAACACCACTTGTATGGAATTGCTGTAATTCCAGACATCCCTTTAAGGTGCTTTGAAAAATGTGGAGAAAGGGTCAAAACTCTTCAGGCTTTTCCTTTGTAAAAAGAAAATTAATTTTGCTGAAGAGTTTTTCCTAAAGAAAATAAATAAAATGTTGTTACTTTAGTGATACCCCTTTTTACTCCTGACATTATATACGTGAACAGTATGTAGACATAATACGGGGCTGCCTGTGGGAATCCCTTGTTGTCTTCTCGTGTGTTTAAGAAGCAAGAATATAACCATGTGGGCAACTTTTGAAAGCTGAGTTGATAATACCAAGTGAAGGAGGGGACACAAAAACCTGGAAGCTTCAGGATAAGCAAAAACATCATTGCTCTGCAATACTGTTAGCCCTGCTGGAACAGTTAGCTGATATCTCTGCAGTATCTTTTCATCAGATTTGTGCAAGAGGTTTGGGACAGAAAAAGATATAGGACACTAAATCCCTTTTAATAGGAAATTTGGCCTTCTTGGGTTTGTATGCTTAACTTGCTAGCTAGCTCAGCTTGCCTGATGGTTTCTTCCTTTATTTTTAAAATGCAAAATACTTGCAGAATTCACCTTTTGTGAACAAGGAAAAAGAGCATTTAAAATGAAGAGAAAATACTACTGCTTACAAGGTGGACAAAGTTTCTAAAAGCAAATTACAATGCTACTAGTTTTGAAGCAGCTTAGGAACCATTTATATTTTCCAGATGTGATACTCGGGTAGTGAAACACTGCAGATCTCTCCCAGTGGACAAGCACATCAGTTCACCTGGAACTGTGCGCCCTTCACATCAAGTCAGTGATCAAGGCTGGAGCTCGTTGGCTCATTAAGTCAGTCTGACAGAGCTCCCACCCGTGCCGAACCTTGTTGAAAACTGACAGGTGCAAAAGTGGCCGTGCCTCCTCAGTAAGAGGAGATTTTGTTAGGAAACATAATGTGAAGTTGTCTCAGAATAAAAATAGTTCATCCCAACCTCCTTTGTTCTGCTAGTTGTGAAAATATTTCATATTTCATTAATTGTCTACATGGTGAGACAATGAAGGTAAATATCAGTAGCTTCTAATATCCCAGGACCTCCTCTGGCCCACAGGAGGTGGGAAACTTTATGTTTTATTCCTCACCTATTTATCTGTGGATTTCTTTTTTCTCTCTGTAGTACTGACAACATCAAAACAAAGTATGAAAATAAAGCCTGAATTACCGTAATAATTTACAATATCTGTTAATCCAGAGCAATAATGGTTATAAAGCATTGTAATGATTCTGTTCTCTCCCTTTGTGAGATTTCTCATTGTGACTAGAGGCAACTTTCCCAGTTTGCTGTGAACTCATCTCTTCTATTTTTTTTTTTTTTTAAGCGTGTGTTATAAATAAGTTTACATCAGCATGTTGTTTGTTCTCTGTATGCTCTTATTTTGCTGCCATTTGTAGAAAACAGATTTTTTTTTTTCTTTTAATAGCAAGTTATAAATTGCCAGTGTAGTCTTCTAAGAAATATTTAAGTTCTACATCTCCTGACATGTTCTTTTTTGGAGAGTCTGAAATTCTATCTCATTTTGCTCTCCTTTTAGATGAAACTAAGTCTGTGATGCTTATTAATTCTGTACAGCTTGGTGGATGCCTTTAGATGCTGTGAAAATTTTGAAGATAGCTCAAGCAAAAAAAGAAAAAAAAATATAAGACAGAAGTTGGGAGACTTTGGGGGATATTATTCTACATCTTGTACTGTGTCAGTCTGTAACTGAACTTAAACGTCATGAGAAATCTTCTCCATATCTTTATAATATGATGGTTATTAGGCAGAAAGCACTGTGTATATAAATTCTTGCAACAAATTTGGATAGTATGCAGGCAAATATGTAAAATTATTTATTTATAGAACTAATTATGGCTGGTTGTCTTTTTTTAAGAGAGTATTCAAGAACTATATTTCTCATCTAGTTTACTATTGACGCGTTGTGGATTTATCTGTGCGTATGCACTAATATACAGGTGATGTTACTTTGATAAATAAGGCAGGTTCTGGTGTCAGTATGTGCTTTTGAAAACTACCCTTGGGAATATCAATCATGGTATTTTTCTCATATTCAGGATTACTTGATTTGAGTCAAGTTGTCAGTGTCCAGGTAGTTTTCACAAGTCTGGTCTCATACATGCCCACGCTCATACACACACATTTTCAGGACTCTTCTAATCTCCAAGAGCTTGCTTTCTCTAATTTTGCCCAGTATATAATGTGTTTGTTTTAGACTCCAGTTTGTCAGCAGCAGCCCGTCTTTGCTGTAATGCACTACACACTGCAGACACTCAATGAAGGAGAAAAGAGAGGGAGGAATATATTAAATCTATATGTTCCCTTGTAAAGTTAATTTTTTTTAACTTGCAGGAACGCTGTAGCCAGAAGGCACTGCATATGTAAGATAGTTCTTTATTGGAAGGAACTTTTTTTCTTACATGACCATCTCTCATGTTTTCAGAATCAATATAGACTATAATTTTTCTCCTCTATCTGAGTATTTCTATAAAAAGAACTACAGCTCATATTTTATAGCCTTAACTCTGATACAATCAGCTCTTGCTGCAACAAGATGTTAAAAATGTTACGTGGAAGTCCTAGCATACGCTGATCCTCACTTGGGTGAACTGCAACGCTTTGGAGGTGAAGCAATTCCAAGACTAAACGAATTGGATTTCCATCTCTAATTTCAGCTGTTTAGTAGTGTATAATGCAAACTCCCCTTTAAAATTCCAAACCGGTTGCTAACTTGCTGCTGGACATTCGCCAGTGCCTGCACCTGCATTGCTCCTCTGCTAATATTTCAAAGTGTCAGCTCAAGTGGCCTGAGAACTGCCTGTGGAAGTGGTGTAATTGCTGAGATATGCTTACTCCGACTGTGATAATAAAACATAGGGATGGACCGGGGGAAAAAAAAAGATAGCAACTGGGATTTATGCTTTCAGGTTTTAAAAGAATGCTTCTCCATAAGTTTGATGATGAACAGAATGATAGTGTGTACCAATAAAAGAGAGGGAGGGATGTCTGATGTGAATGAAAACGTGGGAATACATCTCCACAGCAGGACTATAGGTTTATGGAGGAACCCTGGAGAAGTCCTTTTCCCTTGGCCCTATGCGATCTTCGTGAATACTCCCAGATCATCCATTCTCTTCTTGGTATGCATGGGAAATTAAAGACTTTTTAGCCTAACGTATGCCTCACTTCTTGTTAAAGAATTTAAGACTCTTCTCTAGATAAAGATACTCAGTATCAAAACGTTGGTGTAGGCTAATGCAGGAGCACAGGATCACAAAAATTTTTGTGTCAGAATCACAAAAAACCCAACCCAAAATGAGATCAGATGCAGCAGTGGGAAAACAAGGTTGCATCCCAAAAGGACTAATAGAACGTAAAGTGAAACATGGAGAGAATTAAAGGTAAAAAAGAAAGACCAGAAAGCAGGGAAGATGCTTATTAGTACTCTTATTGGCTGGTTTATTTAGTTGGACTTTTATTTCTTGATGTGATACTTTGCTGATTGTTTCTCCAAAATCTTTATGTGTTTGTAAATTCTAACAGTGAGAGGTGCATAGATTTTTATTTCTATTTTTTTAAAACATATTTTGTGTATTTCAGTTTGCACTTGGGTTGAGATGTTATACATTGATGCATTTCCAGAGTTGTTTCTTTTTAGGTATGAAAACATGGAATTAAACTGAATCTTTACTTAAATTATTTAAAGCGAGTTAAAATGTCTTGCATAGTACTGGATAAAATGTTACTTATCACTTCTATTTCAGTAGCATTCATTAATCCAAAGACCACTGTTCTGCTCATTGTCAGGATAAATGAAAAATCCTATTCGACGTTACAGAGGCATTCGTAAAAACTCACTCACGTTCCTTACTGAAGCTTAGAAAAAAGTATTTCTTGAACTATCTAGAGTCTAACCTATTGTTTCCCTGCCTTAATAGGGCCTCCAAAACACTACTTATTCATCATCTCAAAACCAAGTGGGGAATCAAACGATCTTCCAATTTACTCAGAGGGAAAAGCTGCATATTCAGCCTTAATTTTCAGCTTTAAATCTGCAAGAATGGCTAGAACAAGCTGAACAATCCATTCATTTTTCTATACTACAGCTTTGCTTCTAAGCTTATGTATGTGAGCTAATTGGTTTTCTGTCCTCCACACTTGGCTGCGTCAAGGTTACAGAATTCCCTGGCTCCCTCAAACAACTTTCATTTTTCTTGAATTAATTTAAGTTTATATTAGCCGTAATAAAATGTTTTACATATGACAAAGAAATGAACATTTCAAGTAAAAAGTAAAAGCGTGGAAATAATTTTTAGATCAGAATTGCAAGTCATATCTTTGAGCACAATTGCTGGGATCTCTAATTAATGTATTGTCATTAGTTAGCAGCTGAAACACAAACTACAATGTAGTTTGCGTTTCTGCAAAAACTCCACTAGAATAACGTTCTCCATAGAAAAAAAAAAAAAAGGAAAAAAAAAAGTCAAATCACTGGAAATTATATAGGATGCCTGTTTTCAGAAGTGGCAAGCACCTGCTGTTCTAATTGGCATTTCAGGTGAATGTTTCTTAGGGTTTTTTCATGCACCAAAAAGAAAATGAGTAATTTTTTTTCTAGCAGCAAGACTTAAGATGTGGACCTGGTGATGGCCAGTATCCCTTAACTACAGGATTTTGGATTTAGTTTATTTCAGGGTTTAGGGAAATTGGTGTGGAGATTTTATACAATGATGTCAGCTGCATTGTTTTATATCTAACCTCACAGATAATTATATTTAACAAGAGGATAGCTGTTTCTTTTTCTGTTTGATCACTGTTTAACTGAGAATTGTAGGAAAACTGCAAGAAAAGCAGCTCTGAAAGAGCCTTAAGAGATGACTTATTCCAACAACTTTATATCCAAAGAAGAAACACCTATTCCTGCATCATACCCAGGTCCTCCATCCATAAAAACAGAGGATTCCAGACCAGTCTACCCAAGATAGTGTCCCATTATCTTTTAGAAGGTTTCCCTAAGTCCTAAGCAAAGACTCCATTACAGTAACATAGGCCTCTTACTTTTTGTTCTCACCAGAGTGGATATGAAGAACAACGTATTTTTTTTAATTTGAGCCAACTTTCTGTATTTGAAGATTGTATCTGAAGGCTTTTTCAGAATTTTTATGAGACATTTCCTATTCATTTGTATGAGGCAAATAGTATAATCTATGAGGGAGTTACTCACAGAACGCTTAAGTTAGCTCTGTGTTTATCTTTGGAGGAGAGAAAGAATCAGTAATTTCATCCATATATATATGATAGCCTTCTAGTTTCATTCTGTGAGCCTGGAGTTTGAAAAGAAATTAAAACTTCAGTCTTTAATTCTTATCCTCTTAAGCATAAACTTATCATTGCCAGGCTCCTCTTACTTTTAATATTTTAATGTATAGTAAATATGTGTACTAACACAGCCTTAATTAATATCTGGTGTCTTCTCTTAGTGAAGTATAGATGCACAGCTTTTCAGATGAATCAGGATTTCATCAGTATTATTTTTTTGTCAGAAGTTTTTGTGTAGTGTTATCAAAAGCAATCAACATTATTAAACCTCTTCACTCAAACCCTACCCTGGGTATCATCACTGAGAGAAGCACAGAGAGCATGAGGGTTTTTACCCTCACCTGAAGGTGATACCCTTATTACTTTCACTTCAAGCTTTCCACTGCAGTTATTGGAATTGCGTTTCAGCAAAAAAGAAGGGACACAGGACGTTGAAAAAACTCAACACGTTTTCAACTGACTAAAAAGAACATTTTTATTTTTCCCGTGAAAAACATTTTTAGTTTAATTTAAGTTCAATCTGAAACTCAGTGGGATAGAGACATGGAGACATTTTATCTCTTTTTTCAAATTATCTACCACTAAGGTATGGTTCATAGGGAAGAGCATAAACTGCAAGATGTTAAACTCAAGAAAACGAGGAAGAGTTAGAAAAGGGGTTTTTTTTAGTATGGAAAAATCTGCTTGGATAAATTAACACTTTGTTTCAGTTTATTTTATAACAAAATCTACATAAAATTTTCTAGCTTAAAGTTGTGGGATTTTTGAGATTTTATGGCAGTTAAATATACTAGATTATATGAAAAACTGCACTAAATCTTTTAATTTCCTCACTTTACCCACACTTCTTGTCTTTGCACCTGTTATCTCAATAATAATAATCTTTATTATTACCATAGCCTTAACTTTAATGTAGCTTCTTAATTTAACATTTCACAAAACATCCAGCAACAACCTTTCCCCTCCCACCTCTGTGTTATGGATTAAATGTGTAGAATAAAAGTGAGTCTCATCTTGGATTAAAAGAGCTCACACTAAAATAAATATTTCATAAGAGCAAAATTTGAGTTCTGTTTCACAAGGTACCGCAGCATTTCTCTTCCAAGTCACGATTTGAGTCTAGTGGGATTGTGCTTTAGTCCACTGAAGCCATAGCCATAACAGGGTGAGTGTAATGCCAGACGAAGACAGGCTTGTACCAGCAGTAATTGGAAGGAATTACAATGAGAAGGCAGAAGTGTAGGAATGGGTGAAGAAGCATCTTGCTATAGTTGTATTAATCCATTAGCAAGGCAAATTCAGTCTATTAGGATGGAAATTAACAATTTTCATACATTACATTGGCTAAGCCAGAAGTATGTTTTTCTGTCCGTGCTGGTGCTTTTGCTTTCTGGGCTGTTTAACTCAAAGCTTCTCTGTAAAGAAGGCAAGAGAGATCTATGATGTCATAGTCAGTATTTTCTCTCGAGTGCTGCTATCAAATGTGTTCTGTTAACATTTGCTATCGCACCCTAAAATGTTGCTGCCTGTTCAGTAGTAGCCATCGTTGTGGTGAGTTCAAGCTTTCTGCTTTAGTCTTCTGAAGTTATTTATTACAGTTTAACCCACTGGAATGCAATCTCTCAAATACAAGGTGGCATCCATCTGGCAAGTTGACTGTGTGAAAGATTGTGGAGTATGTTTTGAGCAATCAGATGTAGGCTGTAGCAGATCAGGAATGAGACTTCCTCTGTTGTGTTATTTTTCCTAGCTATTATTTATTTACTTGCCAATGAAATTCCATCAAAGGAAATTACTCATCAGCTTTTTCAAAATCTCACTGTTGCCTGTGTTTTTCCTGTCTGACACACTGCATGGTGATAATTTGCGACACTTGAGTCAGTTAAATGATATCTACACATTTCACAGATGCATTAATCATTTTTATTAAAAAAAATGAAAAAAACGAGGGGAAAAAAAAAAGCTGATATGAATTGGTAGTGAATGACCTTTCTGAAGCCCTGGGAAAATCAACACAGTCTTCCAAGTTTCCACAAGGGTGAGGGACACCAGGAATTTTTTTCACATTTTTGCCTTTCCAGTTGTGGAAAGCATTGTGTGAAAGTAGGTTATACTTTTTTTGTAATTTGTTCCGCCAAATAATGCTCCTGAAGTAGCTCTTGCTGTGTTTCCTCCCCATGGCATGTAATCCTCTGCTAATCAAGAAGCAGAAACAACTCATACTGTCTGCCCTGGTTTAGATTGCTAGTAGTAATATCAGAAAGTGCTTTATTAGAGAGATTTTTCAATATTAACATCACTGAATTCTTCATTAGTTTTGGAATATAACACTTAACATTTCTGAAGCGAGGATCTGATAAAAATCTACTTTTTAAAGGGAGTTTTCTGTCACCATAAATATTTTTAAAATGCGTATTGTTTATGGGCAAACTTGGTTTTCAGCTAAGGATCTTTCAGACACCGGCGTACACGTAGCAAAGCCATGATACAGGTGGTAAATTAATTAACATAAAACAGTGCATCACTAAGTAAATCTTTGACAATCTGTTTAGTCTCTTAACTTAAAAAAAAGCATATATCAAAATATATCTACTTTTGCCATATAAGCAAAGGAAATTGAGTCTAATTTACATTACTCATTTGGTTACAGGTATTTAGAAGATTTAATGCATCTTTAAACTGTCCAAATGCCCTCAACAGTGATCCAACAGCTGCAGCTTGTTATTTGTTTCTAGCATCAAACCACATATTAAATCATTGCAGTAGAAAACAAATTGACTTAATTTTAGGCATATGACTAGTTTATTTTTTTCTCAAAATGCCTAAAGCTTGAACACAAATTTTCCTGTATCCCACACAGAGAGAAACGAGTATTTGTGCTACTGATGCCATGTTGTTGACAGATGGAGAAGATGGCATTGCAAAGCAGCCAGAAACAATTAGTGCCTCTATTAAGCAGTGTGTAGCTTTCCAAGGGTTACAATTCACCTGTTTCTTTTTTTTTTTTAAAAAGTCATATCCCACAAGAAGATGATAAATAATTTTGCTAGATGCTCTGCCCAAGGGAAGAGATCACATATACCTTAAATCCTTAAATATGTGAATTATGAAAAGTAATAGGGTTTTCTTTTACATTGCATTTTCCATGTGTACAAGGAAGTAGGAAATTTAAACTCAATCTTCTGATTGAGTGTGTGAGTTCGTTCCTCCCTCTGCCTCACCGCAGCCCCCTAAACTACCACATTATTACATCTGTGGGGCTCGTTGCCATGTTGGGCCATGGCTTTAAGGTTATTACTCTCTTAAAAATAAATGGTACAGATTCACAGTAACTTGTTGATTGCCAGCAATTAAAAACTAAGACAGGGATACAAACTCCATCTTGGGTGTTCCTTAAACTGATGATTGTCAAAACCAAAAGAGAAGTCAAATGATATCAAAGTGTGGCTGTATCCTTTTTTGTTACAGATCTTCCCTATGTGCATGCCATCATGTGGCCATTCTCCATCCTGTGTTCCCAGAGACCACAGAAAGTTGTGACCACAGTTAACACCAAAGTCTCTTTCCAGCTTACCTTGTTAGATGGCAAAAAGTTTTGTAGGTCATGATATTCATTAGGTTATCCTTCAAAATTCCTGTAGTTAGGGAAATATGCATTTCTGGTCAATTGGGATTGAAATTATTTGCTTATGAACATAAAAATCTCATCCTGGTTTTATTCAGTTATGGAAAATAATTCAGGAAAACAGAAGTCTATAACAACAAAAAGTTTTGAGTCTTTGAATGAACTATTCATCCACTTAGTTTAATAACAGTAAAATAAATCATATATGATCTTTCATGCCTCATCAGCCTATTTATAAAAGTCTGCCCTTTATTATGACAGATTTTATGATATTTTGTGATGACCAGTCATGGGGAAAAAAATGTTTAATGTACTGACATCTAATTTTATTATCTCTGGTACCTATTCATTTTCTCAAAGCATTTCTTTGAATAGGTGCCAGTTTAAGCTCCTGTACTTTCAAAGCTGGGTTATGACAGGATCAAGAGCTAATCTAATAAATCAATAAGAGAGTCAAAAGACCAGTCATAGAGACAACTGCATAATTCACTGTTGACAGTAGTAACATGTAGTGCCTAGCTAAGCAATTTTTCTATTTATTACTAAAGTTTATTTTTCTAAACTAAAATGTCCATTCCCCAAATGTATATTTGAGTCTTCTATGTTTCTGCTGCTTTTGTAATATGTAAAATGTGATTTTCATGTCTGATGTGTATGAGAGAATCTAGTAATGGAGAAGAAAATTTGTTTGCTGCTTTTTAAAAAAATTTTTTTAAACTTAATGAGCTGCAAGAAGTCAGCTGATTATTTCCACAGTCTAGTACACTGGGGTGCTCAAAATATGACAGAACCAGAACCCCAGAAGTTCATGCTGTTCCTATTTGTACAACAGTCTGTTGTCTTTCTGAATTCATCTGTCTGGCGTACCTCATGTAGAATAAACTTGTGCACTGCTGAATCATACCAGGTGCAACATGAGACTTGTTCAAACAACCACCCTCATTCTTTTCTTGCTGCCATTTATGTACAAGG
Organism: Thinocorus orbignyianus; assembly: GCA_013400375.1. Lineage (NCBI taxonomy): Eukaryota > Metazoa > Chordata > Aves > Ciconiiformes > Thinocoridae > Thinocorus > Thinocorus orbignyianus. The sequence goes on from VXBW01007184.1 coordinate 94,275, forward strand.
AATATAAGCCAATGCAACCCGGCAAGCCTGTGTTTCTCATGATTGCAAGTACTTTGTGTGTGTGTGAAGTTAACTTTAATGGAAGCTACATTTACGCAGTGGAAGGAGACAGCACAGCCATCTTCCAACTTGCTGATTCTAATTAAAACTATATATAATGTAAACAGTAATACCTTTCTTCCTTTCCTGCCTCCTCCTTGCCATCTTTATTCTGCTTTCTTTTGCTGGTTTTCTTGTAGTTAAGTGTTTGCATTTGCTCATTCTTGCCACAGGCTTGAGATCACATAAAATAAAGGAAGCTTATTTAGAATGACCATAAACAAGGATGATCAGTTCCCTTTAGAGAGGAAATGAAGTCTTATTTTGACCTCCATCACCAAATCAAGTGAAAGGAAATTCATTATCTGCCCCTGTTCTAAAGAAGTGTATATGCAGCTTTTGGAGACAGGTATGGCCCAGAGGTATTTCCCCTCAGCATCGCAAGGTTGGTTAGAAGAACACTATACTAGAAAGTGATCAACAGTGGTATGTGCTCTTTCCCAAGTGCGATATCCATATGGGTTCAGAAAGGAGAGAGACAATGAAACAGTACGGTGAAATCACTGTGCCATAGCCAAGCTCTGCTGGACACCTAACTTAACCTTTGCAGATTTCTGCACTAGCAAGTCTTTGTAGCATGTGGAGAGTATAAGGTACTGGCCGTACAGATGTAAAAATAGGGATTTGATTTTTTTTGACACTGGCTAATCTGGGATCTCCTGCTTATGCTCCGTACTTGCTCTTTGATGTAAAAAGACTAATTTCAAAAGGGACATCATAGCTTTAGATACTAGGAGATGTGTAGTTAAATGTAGTAACACACTGCAGATATTACAGATTGATGATGGGCAGATGGAACGTAATTGAAATGTCATCTCTATAAAATCTTGTATAGAGTAGAAATGCAATTATACCATTTTAATATTATGAGTGGCAGAGATTAAGGTATGAAAACTCTGGGTAGAGTCTTTATACTTTGATGCAGAGAATAGCAAACACTGACAACAGGAAAAAAGGTTCATGGACAGAAAGTCACTGTGAAAATGATTGCTATAAGGAGTAAATGCCAGTGTTTTCCTACTTTTCTGATTTGTCTGTGTTTAAAAAAAAAAAAAAAAAAAAAAAAAAAAGGAAAAATAAAAAGTTACTGTTCATCTTTTTCATGACATTTTCCCTGACCTTTATAAATTCTTACCACTGGTCAGGGAAACAACAATTTGAAACTCTGTTTGTCATTTCATGTGTAGAGAACATAGAGAATATAAAGTTGAAATCAAAGCCAAATAAGTTGTGTGGTTCAAGAAGTAATAAATGTGAGTACTGTGTAGATTAACTTATGATCAGCCTCATAGAGTTCTCATGGCTTTCACTGCTTGCCTCCTTCAAGGCTAATTGCACTGAGCAATAATAGAACAAACTTGTTCTGGCAAGCTGTGGTGGGTCAGGATATATTTTGCCTTTTGCTCTCTTACCAGATGATCTGGCTATTTGTTATGCTCCCTAGGAGACAAATGAGGTGACTTCTTGACTGGTTTTTGCAATTTTCAGCTTCACTGGAACATACCGTAATTCCAAGGTGATGCGCAAATGTATGCACTTCAGAATATTAAAAAAAAAAAACAAACACCAAAAAGCAAGCCAGGCACCACACACACACACCCCCACACCCACCCCCACACCCCACCAAACCTCCACAAACAACCAAAAAGAAAAGAGGAAAAGAAAGAAGAGTTCTAGCAACGTACAGAGGATAATGTGAAATAAGCAGGAGATGCCCTGTGCTCTCACAGTCTACCAAAAAGGAAAAAATGGAAAGCATAGCAGGGTTCTGCCACTGAATTCAAAGAGAGGTAACTTGAGAAACTAGCTTTAACGAGTACTCACTACTTTACAGACAGAGGCTGAACCTTTGTTTCAGACTGACTTAGCTTCGGCTGTCAGTGGAAGTCTGATGTTCTGGTAAAGCCTGGGGTTTGCAATGTCATTCTGGATGAGGCAACATCAGAGTTACTCGCAGATAGACAGTAAAGATGTTTTTTAATATAGAGAAAAAAAGGATGCATTTCTGTATTACTTTCAAACACAATTCAGACTCTCCTAGGAGGGATACCAAACTAAATTAGTGCAGACAGCCAATGAAAAATGAGTCTCTACTCTATGAATAAGACAAAATCCTCCCCTGAGTAACCACCACCACATGCGCAGCAATGATTACATGAGCCACTTGAAGCAGTATAAAATCTAGTCCCAGACTCCCTCCTGTCCATCCAATTCTATACTGAATTGCTTGCATAGAGAAGTCATATATATTCGAGTCAGGTGTGAGTATTGTGTGCGAAAAATCCATTCATTAGGTGTCAGGTTGGGGTAAATGAATGACATAACCTTTGTAGAATTTCTCCTTCTGTTATTTGCAATTACTTTATGACAAAAGGAGCCCGAACACAAACTAAAAGTGATTCTTCCTTTGTCAGCCAGTGAATCAAGATGCACTTGAGAATATCTAAAGGGAGTCTGTATCGCTAACCCTATAAAACAAGTGGTCTGCTGTTAATTTTAGTGCACTAGAGCTGAGGATTAGTCATCGCTTCAGAACTGAAAAGGAGGAAAGCCATATATGTGCTATGAAACACCAGTTAAAAGAATCAGCAAATATTATGATGTTTGCAGACTTTGCAGCTGATAATTACATGTCTAACCACTCTACTCTCAAACAGTTAATGACATTTTCAGTGACCATCAATGTGGGATTAGATATACATATAAATAAGTGAATGAATATAAATTTAATTAAAAATCTGCAACTTATGCATATGAAGCTCTGAATTTAATTTTTGTCCTTGGTCAATAATAGCATGAAACGACGTCTCTTAAACTAATTAAGAGAAGGATTTCTTAGTCTCCATTCAATTTTCATCATTAAAATATAGAACTGTATTTACAACTAAAATTCCTTTATTTATCTTAACATAGTAAATATCAAAAAGCTATTCATACATATTTCTAGTGAATGAATCACATAAGCTAATTTTAGACCAGCCCATTTGTTCACTAAGCAATTCGCTATTTCATGCAGTGGCATACACTTATTTGTACAGGTATTCATAAAGTTGCCCCTCAAGGGGCTCTTGAAGTGGGATAGATGAGTATTTGGACAATGTTGCCTCATGAGGTAGTGGGTAGTGGTAATTACTGTGTCCTAGAGTATTTCTAGAATATTAAATGTGCATCTCTAATGTCTTTTCTACAAAAGTTTGTCCTTGCTGAGTTTGACTAGTCTTTAGCCTTAAATATCCTGTTGACTGACTTTCTATGGGTATTCAATACTTCCTCCTAGAGTTTCATAAATCCTAGTAAAGTCACAGGTGCTCAAGTCTGTACTTGGTGATGTAAAGTTTTTGTGAACTCTAAAGCTGAAAAACTTCCTATATGAATGAAGACTCTAATCATCCAAATACATTTCAAAGAGAATGTTTTATAGAATATATCAAACAGCCTAAATAGCATCAGATAATTTATTTTTAGCTTTTCTCTTAAGAGTGAAGTCTTCTGTGTGTTACATAATTTATTAATCTTCTCTAATATAAGTTTGAATATACATGCTTAAATGCAGGGGTGGGAGTGGGTGTTATTAAACTCTTATACCCTATAGTAGTAGGTGTTTCAGTATGAGAAATAGCTATGTTTAAATTGACTTCATTTCCTCAAATGAAAAAGGATTACTCTCCTGTGGGAAAATGTGTTTTCTAAAGAATTCAACAAGGGAGGGAAGGAACTTGAAAATTCACCTGCAGCCAGTGAGTTGCCAAAGGTGCAGAAATAGGCAGATCATATGACTTTTTGTGTGCTGTGAGCAGATGTAATGAATAAAGAGCATGCTTTTTTTTCTACATACATGCAAAAATCCTTTATTAAACTGAGATTTTTAATGAGTCCAGGTTAAGTTACTATTTCCCCATATTTCTGCTGAAAGAAAAATTGTGAAGTTCCCTTTTACGCAGCTTCCTGGGGAGCAGCTGTGCAACAGCATGATGAAAAATTATACTCACAAGTATAACCATTTAGTTAGCGGGATATAATCCTAACTGTGTTTAACTGCATTTATTCCATTCAATCAAAAGGTTGTTTTTCTTATATTGCTTTATATAAGTCAGAAACACAGAAACACCATCCTCTCCTCCAAGTAATAATGAGAGACAAAGCCTCACGCCGGCAGAACCAGTCACATCTGCATTCCAGACACGTCTCTGTCTGTGCTGGGACAAAACCAATGGGAATAGAGAAATAGAGAAATGAGAGCTTTACCTTACCTGATAGTCTTTCTTTTTTGCTTTTTTTTTTTATTTATTTTTTTTTAATGCTCAGGATGTCTATAAAAAATTGATTACAGAAGACATTGTTATTTTGAAATGTGTTGTTACAGCATTTGCCATAGTTCTAATGTGGATGCAGTTCCCAGATTATGGTCCTGCACTTCCAGAGGCACTGATTCAAATGCTGTAGCTCTGTCTGACGTTTCCTGTGCAGAGGTGTGTCTGCCAATGTCGCACAGGTAGCCTGCTACATTCGGACAATCTGTTGTTCTCAGGACTTACCTGTCAATGACAACTCTGTCCCATGGTAACTCTGATGCTCCTCATGCTTTGCGGGACAATGTTTTGCGCTTGTGCAAGAAAACCAAATTCAGTCAAGTCCAACAAGTCCAAATGTGTTGGTTAATTGTCTGTACAAAGACCACATACACTACCTTTTAAGTAAGCCCATCTTCTCCTGGAAGGCTGGATTTGCCATATGTGAGCAATAAATACAGACAGGATTTCTGGAGGATTTTTAACTCAGATGAAATGTGACCATCTCTAGTATTGTCTCCAGACTAGGTTTTCTAGGTGGAAAGCAAGCATCCGAGGAATCCGGGATATGTTTGTCCTACTCATAACTCAGCTGAGGTTTCCCATACTTAAAAGTAGCTTGAGGCTCAAGCTCAGCATGGTCTTCATTTCATAAATTCCTTTGGTTTCTCATTAAGGTAAGCCTTTTATTTCAGTCAAATTAGCCTTATCTGTGGAAGCTTGTCATGATTTTACTATAGTTCTCCTGAATGATAACATGAATTGTATCTGATCACAGCCAGGTTCTGTTCTTGCCACAGAATTTGTTGAAAAAAGGATGACATTTGGACAGAAAGTTTAACTATAAGCTAAATACCTTTCCCCACACTCTCTATCCATTTTTTTTTATGTCTATTCCATTATTTTAGATTATTTCATTGAAAAATCAACTCTATTGTATTCCACCACAAAATAACTTTCTACATCTTCTAGTAATTCCAAGGTACTGTGCCTCTTTGATGTTACCCCACTGTGGAGAGACAGAGTTAGGATGAATCTAATTTTAGGGCACAGATGAACACGCATGTAGTATCTTTTCCTGGACTGTCTGGACTGTAAGACAATCATGTTTTGATCTTCACATTTACACAATGGGGGTTTAAAAAAAAAAGCAGCTTTCTTTTTGCCATGTCACCTCATTGGTCTTTTTAGAATAAATGATGAAAACACTATATATAAACTTTCCACACATTAATACTTAATTTTTTTCCCATGGAGGATTCCATAGAAGCTCTATCTATGGATATTGCTGTTCAAATGCATATGAGTATAGGTCAGGCTAACTGCAATAGGCTTCATGAGAGGACTCCTAATTTAATAGATCCCCCCAAAGGTGGTTTTGTTTTCACTGTTCTTGCTGATAATTTTCCAGGTGCTGACCTGGATTTTTCACCAATTGGATGGAGGCCAAGCTACCGCATATTTAAGTGCTATAGGAATTTATTCTCATTAGTATCCCCATGACACAGTAAATAATCAAAACCATTTCATATAATAACTCAGTCATTTTCATTCCTGAGTGTGCTCCCGAGGGTAAGATTTTGCTCTCAGTTTAGCAGTCTAATGCATGGTCTTGCTTTTGCCGTCACATTTACGACAACCAAAAGATTAGAAAAGGGAAGGAAAATTGAAGTACAAGCAACAAAAAACATTTGACAGAACTTTTGTCCTAAGGCTGCTGAAGTGATGCGTCTGTTCCCATCTCATATTTCCTTTGACTTCTGCTACACTTAGTCTACCACTGGAATGACAGTAATTCTCAATTATAAAAATAAAGGTCATAAAAATTATGCAAATCCTTGACACATTACTTGCCTTACACATAGGAGCGGGCAAACTGGTATATATGTATAGAATAGGACCAGTCTGAAATTTTTGAGGCCTAAACGCCTGTTGAAGGGTCAACAGCTTTTAATTTTTCAAAGAGTAGTTTTTTGTAATACTTAACACTGAACTTCTCCTGTAATAGATAATCCCCAAAAAGTAAGATGTAAATCTTTTGCATATATAAAATTTATTACATGGTCACAACCTCTTTTAATGCTGCATCTGTAACATAGTTTGTAAAAGATCAAGTGGAACTTCAGTAGTTACATACACCTTTTTCTCTGCATGGGGAAATTACTCCAAATGAAGGCTGGGAAAAGTGCTATTTCCAGCAAGTACCAAAGAAACACTGCAAAGAAAGCATTTGCATGTTTTACTGACCTGGATGGACCATTGTTTAGAGATATTGTGTATATAGATAAAAAGAACAAAGAATAACTGAATAGGTATTTTTTGACACCTTTTTTTTTTCTCCCCAAAATCATTTTCCTCACAGATTATTTGATGTAATGATATGTTTAAGTGTGGTACATATAGTCTTTACCAAATAGTTGCAGGCTATATGAGATCTGTGTGATCAGATGGATGCGTTCCTAGCATGGGTGAATTATTTGTTTCTTCATGTGGTTTAATGTCATTAGACTTTTTTTTTTCCTTGGCATTTAGAAAGTAAGTTAGAGCTACAGAAAAACTTATTTACTATCAGTATGGTCTACAAATCAGAGGATTAGTGTTTTCAACATCTAAAACAATTTTTTAATGGATTTGTTTTAGAGCATAATGTATATTCTGATTTCTGTGCATAGGGCAATCAACCAATTCTCATTGATTTAGTGTGTGCTCATTCTCGAAAAAGAGCAATGTATTTATGAACTTAGAATAAGATATATTTCTTTTTAGGTTTTAGTAGTATTAGTAGAAATTTTAGGAGAAGATTGGATTAATTTTGAATAGCTATTCAGTAAGGACTCTCCCATGAACCATATCATTTTAGGTACAAACAGACACTTGCTTGTTTGAAGTTGTGATGCAAAGTACAAAAAAAAAGGCAGTTGTGCTTCTGGAGGAACCATGCCTGGCAGATAAGAAAGACAGCAAAGGAGCAGAGCATTTGTAACACTGAGGTCTCATTTATTTCATACCTATTGTCCTGGTTTGGGGTAAAATGAACCAATTTTTCTGTTTTACAATTTCACTTTCTTAGCTGGGCCTCTTCTAACCAACTAAACTCTGAAATTAACAGCACACTGCTCAGAGAAACTGCTTCATCTCACAGTGATAAGACCCAATTATATCAAGGAATGGTATGCAGACAGGCCCTTGTTTATCCTCATTGNCACGACACCTATGATGCTGTTGGATGTTGCAGCTGACTCCAGACTTGCGTGCAGATTCTGCAAATTCTGCCATGGTTTCTTGCTAAAATAGCGTGACTTCTCCTGTTGCAACACAAGGCTGAAAAGTTACTTTTACGAATCCAACTTCTGGTGTTCATACTGCATAAAGGAACCTTATAACTCAAATTCTGAACCAAAAATGTTCTTCCACTGTGGGCAGCGGTCACTCGTAGATGAACTGGAACTTTGGGCCACGCTGTGTGGTTCTAGTCCCTGCAGGGTACATTTGTCAGCGTCTTGAAAGACATTAATGAAACGGTGACCCATTTAGCACAAGCCTCAGTGGATTGCTAATATGCTTCAAGAACTTCACAGAAATATTTTTAAAGAAATCACGAATGTGCTGTTAAGAGACTTTTCAAGGACTCTGGGGTGCTCCATGGTCAGTAACAGGCCTTGTTGGGACAGCTGAAACATGCACTTGCTTTATTTAACTTCATTAACAGTCATATTGTGTGTGTTGTCTCTGTTGCAGTACTGTTTACCTTGAACTTCCTCAGGTTACAAAGTAAACCTTCATGGAGAAATTAAAATATGATTTTGTATGTGCTGCTTTGCTGCTTCATTCCTGTAGACTGGGTTTCTCAGTGGGGGTGTTCCTGAGGAACACCAAGTGTCATCATCTATGTTGTACTCTTCTTCCTGTTTGGCTTTTCTCTCATGTTTTCATTAAAGATTTTCCAAAATCTGCCGGCATATAAGCAGTTTAACCCTCTGTTTCCACTCCTCATGTAAGGTGTAGGCTTTTAATCTCATTTGTTTGGATTTCCAGGCTGGCATAGCAAAGTGCATCATAGTGCAGGTTATTGGGCCTTTGCATAATTAAAGTGCAAATCTTTAATGAGGTACTTCTCATTAGACAAAACAGTTTTGCACCCATTAGTCATATAGAGTGGGAGAATAAGTCAGCGATAGGAGTCTCGAGGAACCCAAGTGTCAGCAGTAGAGCCAATACCACAGTTACAAACACCTGGTTGGGGCCTGTGATGCTTCTGTCATCCAAGATCATGGCAGGTTGGAGCACTCTAGTGGCTCCAGCCATTAAAATTTTTGCCCCGAGACTCCAGTTACAGAAAATTTTCTATGTCATTGTAAGGAAAATGAATACCAGCAATGAAGTCACAATTTTCCAGTCTAACACCTGACACCTTCACTGGAACAGTGACTTCAGTCCAGGGATCCCTAATTTCTTGCTTAAGTTTAGCCTCTTAGTTAGGAAATGGGCTTTTATACAAGAAATGCTCTAAAGGAAGGAGCAAGAAAACCTATTTTATGGTTTGGGGCTCCAACGGGACAGCACATCTCCTGGCACACCTTCACTGCAGTCTCTCTTTTTGCCGACCTGCTGTCTCCTTCTCTCAAATACATCCTTTAGATTATTCTTTCTTCAATAACAAAAATAACTACTACTACTTCTTACAAACTGTAAAGTTATGTTTCCAATACTCTTTCTTCAAGGTTCTAACCTTGTTTGGATGGGTTACTCCTTACTTTTTCTGTGGTCACATATTACAACTAATGTAAGCAAAATGTTGCAGAAGTGAATTTATACAGCCAGGTAGAGGGGTATCTCCTTCACTCCATGCCACTTTTGTTGTGCCTTCTGGGGAGAAAAACGTGAAAAAATAAAAGTTAAATGTGCATGAAACTTCTGCAGAAAGACACTGTATAATACATGAGACTATCTAAGTATGTGCTTAGGTGTTTATATATCCTTCTAATCTCCTCCTAGTGCAGCTATTTTCCATGTTATGTAAATACATTTCGCGACAGATTTTCAGACTGTGCTATTGACCTTATGGATTTTACTTTCCAATAATACTGGATTATACTGTAAATCTTTGTGTAGTGAGAACTTCTTTTAAAAAAATAATAAAAATCTCTGATAGAGTTCTCTGATCTGATAGAGCGCTAAATCTTTTCCTTTTCTAGAGTTTTTTTTTCAGATTTCAGTCCCCATCCACTGTAGTAAATTACCTCTGAAGTCCTCACAAAGCTGATACAGAGGTGCCTTTGAAAAATAACAGGGGATCCTGAAATTCGCGTGTAAATAGAGATTGTTTTAGAAATATAAATGTCCGAAGAGATTTGTTTCATACGCTAGTGAGCTAATGATATAAATGAGTAATGGTTCATAACTGGAGAAAAGCAGGTCTGAATTAATAAGAGTTGATACTTACCTGACAAATTGTGGGGCCTATGCTGAGGAAGCTGACTTTCTTCTAACAGTTTCCCTTTTGCAGATATCTCTTATAAATAAAATCAGTTCCAGAAGTTGCTAGCTTCTTGTAAGTCATCTAAACATAGCTTTGAATAAAAAAACTTCCTGTCTTTTTGCATTTCTTAAAATGTTTTTTCTCAAGAAGATTGTTCATTGGCCAAAAAGTTTTAGCTAGGGTAGATATGTAGATATAGGCGTAAAACTCATAAAATGAGGATTTACTAAATAAATGCCAATGGGTCCTTCTAATAAAATTATGCCGTGTGCCTGAGCAGGCATATTAATTAAAGAACAAAGCATCTATTTACAAACAAATATTTTGGTAACCAGCAGTGAAAGCATAAGATTAAGGTGACCAGTTCTCTTAATTATCTTCCAAGGAATCTATTAGCTACTTATCAGTAGCTTAATTTCCTGAGCTATCGGTACGTTTACAAGTCAGTAATAAGAACTTTGGGAGTTTTTTTATTTTCCCTGTGATATTCAATGTCCCATTTGACAAAATACCAAGTCCTGTCCATGCTCTATTGTCATTGCTGTGCATCCTTCACTGCGTATTAGCCTGGATTTTTGTTTTATCTTGATTCTTCTTTTTTAGTATATTTTCAAGGACACAGAAACAGGTCTGTTTCACAAGCTATTTCCAGACTGATCTTAAAATAGGAAGTTGTAAACTGTCATTCTTTTGCTTACTAGAAATCAGCGCCTTGCCAAGCGTTGTCATCAAAATTAATTAGCCCAATAGATGCTGGCAATTGTGATTGTGTATTTAAAATCCACAATCTCTTAAAATGCTGTGGTGGGAATGATTGTGGTATTTTCACTGAGACCAGTCTCCCAAAAATGCACAGCTCTGGAGTGATTTTGGACAGGCAAAACAAAAATTACCTCTCTGTCTTGTTGGCATTGTTGAAATCTTTTCCATAGTAACCCAAATCTAGTGGCATCATTCTTCATGTGGTTATTATTAATTTAACATTTAAATACATGTGTGAATGTTATTGTCATTATGCTATAAGGTTGTTCCAAAGACATGCCTAGGAATGTGTGGTGTTAAGAATCTGGAGGAGATTCTGTGATGTTCCAGAAGTTAAAACAGCTCTTGTCACAGGTGGGAGTGCCCCCAGCCGCTTTCTGATTTAAAACAGTGTTCAGAGTTACAGCAGCTTCCTGCAGGCTGCCTGTGGGCTACTCTGTGGTCTGGAATATCCCCAGATTTTCATAATATTTTAACAAAAATGACAAAGATATCTGGGGAAGACCAGTGAGAGACCATTTACCATGTAGCTGTGCTGCCTTTGCTTCAGGCCAGTTCCTTGCCTGGAGCCGTGGTAGCAGCAGGTCTGTCCTGTTCTGCTTGCACACTGCTGGCCCATCATGAGTCCTGCACCACTACTGGCATTATACAGATGAACACATAGAAGCACAAAGATTTTAAAGGCACATAGCTCATGAGTTATTTAAGTAAAGGATGCAGGACTAAACTTGTTTACATTAAAGAGCAGTCTTGGACATCTCAAAACCCAAACAGGTAAAGATCTTAAGTAAAGAGCAAATGGCATTTTGGGGCACATTAAGTTTTGATTATTCACACTAGTAGATTTATTAACAGTTTGAAAAATACCAGATAAATGTTGCTTTTCTTTGCTTTTAGGCAGCCAGTTCTTTTGGTTTTTGAAAGAGGCATAGAACTCTTAATTTTTTAACACAAATGGGAATTGAGACTGTATTGGGGTTGAAGTAAGGTTGATGCTTGTTTGTGTGAAAGAATGATCTCAAATATGGCTAAAGGCAGAAGTTAAAGGTTTCTCTCATTACAGTTCAAACCCAGCAACAAAGATCCAGGAGTGTTTATGCTAACAAGGAACTAGCAAGGTTTAGGAGTTCTGTAATACAATAGCTCTCACTCTAACTACAAAATTTGACTAGTTAGGAAGAGCCAGAGAGATGTGATATGGTCTACAAAGTGATGTTGAAGGAATGTTTCCTGGCTGCTTCTGCAGTCATGGTATTTTGCTAGAAGTGTAATCCTTTATACTGGCACATCTCTAACTTCCTTCCTGAACGTTCATACATTCAAAAGAGGCTAAATTTAGGACATTATTCTCCCTGATTTGATCTTCACTATTTATCTTGACTTCAGATATGTGCCTAACATTCCGTGTCTGTTCCCCATTGGAATGAACCCTGGTATAATCATATTTTGCATTTTCATAGCATAAAAGCCACAATTTGTCTCAAAACAGATGATCACGTTCTCAGGTGGGAAAATGGTGCCGAATGGCAAGTGTGTCCTCTTTGCATTTGTCTTGGAAGAGAAGTCTTACCATGTTATTAACTAGCAGAAATGTGCTTTCTTGTGATGCTTTTTCTACAGCCCACCTACAGTCCCAACGAGTTTGTCATTTGCCTTGTCTGACAGTATTCACTTGCTCAGCCTGGCATTTTGATGTAATTCACTTCTACGTAGAGTCACATTTGAATTTTATCAGCTAATTTCTGATCATAGTGGCTTCTATCATTGTCATAACCAGGACATTTCTGGCTAGTCCTTTCTTTTCCCCCTCCTTTTGTCCTCCCTTTATTGATGTGCAGTCTTAATTAATCTATACCATCAATCTTGGGGGAACCTTGCTTGTTTGGAAGATGGTAACAAAGAAAAATATCAAAGGTATATATGAAAAGGTATATATGAAAAAATGACCCTGGATTATAGTATTTATAATCTCATGTTTTTGAAGAGTTCAAAAAAAGGTTACTACTCCATGACACGTTCTAAAATATAAATACATCTACTCATTAATTTTTCTCTTGGCTTCTATATTGTCTTTCTACTTCATTTGTCAAATAAATGTGCGACACCATGATTTCTACTAATTTTAAAATATTTTTTCCTAGAAATCTGCAAATACCAGGGACTGCTGTTCCTAGTGACACTATCTTCCTGACTGCTGCAGAACCAAACCCAAGTATGTAATTTGCACTTTATTCACGGCAGACATTAACTTGCTTCCCTCCTTCAGAAAACTGCTGAATATTATATAGGCCCTATGAGATTTTTTAAATTCTCATTTCAACATGGTTGATGACATGGTGTTTCATTTTAGTGCCAGACATATTAATGCCAGCTGTTACACCGTTCTGTCTTAAGTCTTCCTACAGTCTCATATTTCTGAAAGGTGCTCTTTATGGAGGACACGACTTGGTTCAAAGAAGGGTCAGAGGGAGTTATTTTTATGAATTATTTTGCATTTATACAGCATCTTTTATTCACTGATAATTTAGACTTAATTACACCTAAGAATCCCAGTGGGTAAACTAAAGCACAGCATTCAGTGAGTACATTATCAAAAGCAGCAGCTGACTGAAGGACATCAGAGTTTGTCCCTTTTCAATGACATATTGTATTTATGAAACTTTGCAGGGCAACAAATTCCAGCTTGAGAGTTGGTGACTAAGCAGGCACTCTGCTTAAAATCTAAATCTTGCATGCCTAATGACAGCCGCCTTAAAGTTGCATTTTAAAATTCAACCCCTTGGTAATAGTTAAAAGCTATACAGAATATCAGTGGTGAGCTAGGAAAAAGCTAAAATCATGAGTCTGCTACTTTGAAATTGTTTGTAATGGTTTTGCAGCTGTTCAGGATACATTTTGATTAAAATGAAACTTGACATTTACATCACAGAAATATTTGTTCTGTACACAGTTGGAACAAGAAACACTGAAACCTTCCAATCTTTTCTGGAACAGCAATTTGGAATTATTTATGAGAAAAGATGTAATATTTCATTTTAATATTTTCAATTAAAGCAGAATGAAAACAAAGCTGTCCAGATCAATTCAGCAATAAGAAATACTCTGACTCAGGCTAAAACAGCCCTGAAATGAAACCTTTCATTTGTTCTAGTCCTTTTCATGTGTCTTTGGTATTTTTTTTCCAGTAGAAAATACAAATAAGGGAAAAAAAACCCAACATATTAAAAAATTGATGGTTTTAGTGTTGGAGATTAGTTTCTCAGAAATGGAATTCTTATTTCAAATATTATCATTGAAAATATTTACCATCTGTATCTCAATCCATCTACAGCTAATGATTCCGTGTAGCCTTTTGGAGAGTAAAAAAGAGTGGTTTGCGTTCACCTGCATCTGGATGATGTCAGTGAGGAGAAGAATCTACCAAGAAGACATTGCTACAGCATGCTTTTATCTCATCACCCGTTTTTTTCCTCCTTTGATTACATTGGTCTTTTTAATTAGTAAAATTATGTGATATTTGAACAATACCTTATTTGCTTGACACAGGGAATTCTGAACCTGTAGTCAAATGTCAGGGAGTTCATATTAGTGTTTGAGTTTCATATTATGTTGCATATGTTAAGTCCCATTATGGCTCCCTTTGGACAGAGGCGTGCTTTATATATATTCTTCACATACTGTTTTTACAAAGAAGCTATTTTCCATTGTTCCCACAGATAAAAACTCCTGGCATAGTTTCATCTCCTCTAAAATGAGCTGCTAATGCTGGATTTAAATTCTTTCCTGCTGTGAGTTGCCAGGCAACTGCCACACAAATTCACCTGTAGGCAGCTGGTTTGGTCCATTGTCCCCTTCTCAGACATGGAAGTAAAAACTCCATCCAGACACCTTGGCTTTCCTGTGCAGGGTGGATTGAGCTGGGAGAATCTATGCAGAATGGGGCTAGAAAACATGCCTTCTCTCCACCCAATGCCTCAGTTTCCATGCTTGGAGAAGCGTTTGCCTTGCTCCAGGCAAGAAAAAAAAAGAGCTGCAACCACCTCATGTTTGTGCTTTCATCTCCTGTATCTGAAACACTAAGCAGTTTATCCTCAGCATTTTAAGCACGAATATAGTTGGGTAAAAATGCCATTTACCTTGATATTTCTTACCTTTTTGTCAAATGCATACTTTTTTTTTTTT